>JAVJGI010000038.1:6994731-7008001 GCA_035590275.1 Ibycter americanus | reverse complement strand
TGTATCTTATGTTCCCATGTCATTTGTAATTAAAAACATGGAATTTAAAGCACATATTTCAAAAATCCAGTATAGGCTTCTATTAAAAATGCAGTTCATTAAAGCTAATAAAGTACCTTAGAATGGGTCAAGGCAAATCCAGCGCATGTTCTGTTGCCGTGGGAACAGCCGGGCCCAGCGCCAAGTGCAGACATGGTAACCTGCGGCATCAGAAATAACCAGCAAAAATATGATTAGGAGAGAAAGCCGCCCCAACCCCGGAGCAGCGTTTTCCTGTCCGTGGTGCCAGCCACGCTGAGATCCCCACAGTTCTTCCCGGTGCTGGAGGAGCCATCGGGACCGGCTGGCCCCACTGTGGTTTTGGGCAGGATGGGGGGCATGGTGCTGCACCCCTAAGGAGGGGTCCCATGGGGATGGGGTGTGTGGCAGCCTGGGGGCTGTGTGACATCGGCCGTTGCAGGGGCAGCGCTCAGAGGTGCCGCTGGACCCCAGGCAGGCAGAGAGACATCCCATAGCAAAGCCATGACTGGGAAAAGCGACCCAGTCATTGAATTCACAGCTGTAAATACTTTCTGCATTGTTAGTTGCTTCCAAAGCAGAAGACTTTCTCCTCCCATTACAACTGCACACCCCTCTCCATCCCAGATTGCTTTAGGAGATGAAGGTTTGTTTGCTGCCATGAGGGACAGAGTGGAAGAGCAGTGATTTTTAAATTAAGTCCATTTTCTGGCATTACTCTTGGATAGCTTGCATAAATGAAGGAGGGTTTTGCTCACTGCTCCGCTGATTTCCTCCTGACACCCAAGACCACCCTACTGACCCCTCCAGTGCCTCAGCCCCCAGCCGTGGATGCCCCACCAAGTCTCCCTCTCCCTGCTCCAGCAGCCCCGCTCTCTGCTCCAGCCCGCCGGGGACTTTGATCCCACAGGACTGCTCCCGCGCCGCAGGACCCCCGTCCAGCTCGGTGCTGCACAGTGCAAACGCCCTCGAGCACGTCTGCTCCAAAGGTGGGTGTAGCAGGCACAGCCCCAGGTACGGCCCCTGCCCGCTGGATGTGCATTGATGCCATTTTTCTAGGACAGAATAGCTAAAGAAACCAGGAAGACCTTTCTGCCTGTTGCATAACTGCAGCTTTATCTAATGAACCTCTAATTGCCGTGTGCTGGGCGCATTCTGCAGGGCTGCTGAGCCGCTCTGCCACCTCCCTCCGAGGCAGCGGGCCCTGCGCAGGGATGCGTCGCCTGGCCCTTGTGCCAGCAGCGTGGAGGGAACGTTCCCCTCCCTCCTCACGCCGGCGGGTCCGTGCCAGGGCCGAGCGGGAGGGAGCACGCTGCAGCCCCAGCGCGGTGGGTGCAGGGGATTTGGCTCCTGGGTGCTGGGCTGCCAGGCTGGAGCATCCGCGGCGCCTGGGGACTGGCCAAGCGCTGCCCTGCGAGGGGACCCGGCTGGGTCAGTGCACACACGGCTGGTGCCTCGCACGGCGCCCAGCCTCCCCCAGCCTCGGTGCGCTGCGCAAACCCGTCGGGGGATGAACCAGCAGAAACGGCATGTCTCTGCAGACTCGTACGTGCACGGGTTTGTGGATTTGTGCTGTTCCCTGCCTGCCCCGGTGGGACAGCAGCGCTTCTCCCGCCTGCGGTCTGAACTGGAAAAATATCACCAAGCCCCTAAACAGCATCGTGCAAACAGGAGCTGATGTTGTTTGTATTCCAGATAAATGGGCTGGTGCTGGTGTGGGAGAGGGTCCCTCCAAGCTCGTCCCCCCAAGGTAATGCCACCGGTGAGGGCTGTGCTGCCCCTGGGGTTCCTGGGGACACTGCTGCTGCGCTAAGGGAGCATCTAACATCATTCCCAAAATGAGAGCTCCCAGCAGCAGGAATAGAGTTGATGATGCAATGAAAACAATTCTTTCCTAAAATTGCATGTTCCTCTAAGCCTGTGAAAGGGGCTGTTGCAATGAAGGCGAAAATGGAAGAGCCAGCAATGCAAATCAGTGGCATGTAATTGCTGGGTTTGCCTGCGTACGGCTGAACAGCACGAGGGGTACCACACAGTCAATACACGGCACGGTGACACTGCACCCCAGCTGCGCAACATTTCATGGGATTTATTGGTACTGATGTCTCTTGATTAAATTATATCTCTTTCTTCATTTTTTCTGTAACAAGCTGAACATTTCAATTTCTGAGGATTGGGAATGGAAGGAAGCAGGAGATGGCAGATGATGCTGACATCAGAGGTGGCGCAGTTGGGGAAAACTGTTTTTCATTTAAAACCCTTCTTTCCTGAAAAACTGCAGTCAAGGAAAAATTGACAATTTAGAACAAAGCTGTGAGGAGCAATCTTCCACAGGAGCCGGTTACAAAGCGCAGCACGGGTCTATGGCCTGCGTGTTTGCCTCTTAGGAGTCCTCCAGGTTGCAAGGCTTGAAGCAATTTTGGGTTAAAAGGGAATGAAAAATAAAAGATGGGAAAGACCATAAAAATCATGGACTGGACTCCAACTTTTGGCAAGGAGCAGTTGCCCGGAGGTCAGGGACTGGATTTCCATTGCAAATTAATTGATGGATTAACATTTATTCCTTTGCTCTCATTATCCCCTTAGTGGCATGTATTAAAAACCTTGCTTTCCCGTTCAGAGTTTGCCTGTCATCGCCGCTGCTACTACCCCGTCCCAGTGGGACCCCTGCCCAGTGCATGGCTGGCTGGTGGGCTCTGCTGCCCATGGCCACCGCCGCTGCCTGGTGGGGGGGCTCTGTCCTGCTGCCGCCTCCCCCCCACCCCCC
Source organism: Ibycter americanus (assembly GCA_035590275.1). Classification (NCBI taxonomy): domain Eukaryota; kingdom Metazoa; phylum Chordata; class Aves; order Falconiformes; family Falconidae; genus Ibycter; species Ibycter americanus. Next base: position 7,005,216 of record JAVJGI010000038.1, on the reverse strand, counting down.
CACCCCCCAACCTCCGCATGTTACCTCTCTTCACTCAGAGCCCTGGTCGTCCTCTGCCAGCCCGGTGCTGTGTAATCTGAAAAGCGCCGTTGCTCTAAATCAACACTAAAATGTCTCTGCAGCCACAGAATGTTTATAGCTTGAATTAAGAGCTATTAGGCTTGCTTCTTGGCAAGGGATGAAGAGTGAGGCACGCTGCTTTGGGGGGCTGACAGATCAGCAGGACCACCAAGTGCCCTCTGGGATGAGAAATGGGGACACACCAGGGACACGCATGTCTGTGGCCTCTCACAGGCGGGTCTGGAGAAGGACCCCACAGCAGCACCGGCACCGCTGGCACCACTGGGAATGGCTGCACCAAGTACCCACCTGCACTGCTGCAGATGCTCTAGTGCAACACCTCAGCACAACATCAGTCCCTGTAGCACGATGGGCCGACCGCCCCTCCGCATGCTGCACCTCTGTGCCAGACATCTGGTCTCCTCGGACAGACGCTCCTCCAGTGGCTTTGCCTCCTGGATTTAATCAGTGCTTTCATTTTTTTTTGCCTGAGCAATTCCATGGAATGCTAATCTTTGCATGAGTTTAATTTACAAGGGTTAGTAGGTAATTTTGGAGAAATCCATTTAACTGAGCAATTACTGAGTCAATAATACACTTCTGTATTTTATTAGAAACAGAAAAATTGGTAATTTCTGTTTGTTTTGACCCTACCTCCGTAGTAATGGCAGCAATTTTCCATAATAATCACAGTTACCATGGTTATATCTCCCTCCAGGTTGTCAGACACCTGCCGCAACAGGACACTGTCTCTGCATGAGCACTGCCAGGGGTGCTGCGCTGGGGGGGCAGCTGCTCTGGCCCCCCACGGGGTCCCACATCCTTGTGTCGCAGGTGCAGCTGTGGGTGCTGGCTCTGCTGGAGCCCTCGGGCAGAACAAGGCACCTGCCTCTGCCTGTGCTGCGCATCCTGCCCCAGCCGGCTGGTGGGAAGAGGGAGAGCTGGACACCCCAAACGGTGGGGGTCCTGGAGCAGTGCTGCTTCAACTGCCACCAGCCAGGTGTTTCAGGAAGGTGCTGCTGGAGGTCGGCAGCTTGTGCCTGTTGATGTGACTAACCCTCAGGGCAGAGCTCCTGCACGTCTGTGGTGAATGGTCAGGTCATTGGTGTCCAGATGTCCGTACTAAGCATGGTGGCTGTAGGTGTGAGCGCTGCTGCTAGTAACTACTACAAAGGAGAAAATTTCAAGAGATAATATGATGGATTTTTCCTAGCTGAGGTTGCTTTCACAGTTCTGTTTGGTTTGGAAGCTCTCCTGATGATCTGGTGTTTGGGTTTCATGGGATACATCAGCTCATCCCTTCACAAGTGTGAGTTGCTGCTTGTAGTTAGAACTACTCCTCATATTTCTCCAGACCTTTATCCCTCTCGGTGTACATATTTTCAGTTACTTACAGCAGTTTGGCTTATAAAGACTCTCCTGCTATGGAGGATTTTGTGTATAAGACATTTGGATCAAGAAAAAACCTGGAGGTTTGGTGGTATTTACTGCCAGCCTTTTAACCATAATGTCAGCAATCAGTTTAAAGATGTTTTGCTTTGTGGAAGAACTGGACAGATTTACAACCTCTCCATGGGCAGGTATAAAAACATTGGTTATTCTTTACTTGTTATTATTTTCTTATCATTGATAAGAAATTTTTTTACCTTTGATGGTGGAGCTGGCAGTGCTGGGTTAACAGTTGGATCTTAAAGGTCTTTTCCAGCCTAAATGGTTCTCTGATTCACTGAGCCTCAGCTGGGGGTGAGGGAGCTGGAGGCAGAGACAAACACAACTTCATCTCATGTTTCTTGGAGCTGGCCCACAATCCCCAACCTGCAGCCAGTGCTGGGGCAAAGCACCGGGGCTGGGTGGGGGGAAACCCAAGCCCTCCTTCGCACAGACAGAATTGCTGCATCCCTCAGCATTTTTGCCTCAGGAGGATGTATTAAGTAGAAAACTCGGATCTAGTCCAGAAAGGCTCTGGGGAGCTGATTTTTCGGAGAGGAAAGAAATTAAAGAACTGCTTAGCTGAATAGCTGAGCTAGTATTTTTTCGGTCCTCAGGAAACAACTTTCATAATAATAGCATTAGTAATAATAACACCCCAAAGAAAATCCGAGTGAAATCATGTAGACTACAGGATGCGTGAAATCCCTGGGATGGTGTGAGCTGCCTGCGTGCGTCTTCCTCGTGTCAGCACTGTCCTTGTGGCTGGGGACAGATACGTTATCACAAAAGGGAGCGGTGCCCACAGAGTAACCCATCTTGATCAAAGTACTGAAGTAACTGCAAATTCTGTTCACAAATGAAACTGTTCAGAAAATAATGACACTCTCTGTGTGTGTCACAAACCACAGCTCCTCTGAGAGGGTCATGAGCTCCGAATTCAGACACTTTATTTTTAATCTTCCTGTCGAGTGGAAAGGAAGGAGCAGGCACCCCAGCACCAGGAAGGATGAGAGCAGCCCCGGCATCTCCAGCACCCAGGTGGGCTGGGCCAGGTGGGCAACCAGCCTACCATTCTGCAACATCCACCTTTCTAAAAGAAATTTTCGTTTCTGTCCCTTAGAGCTGCAGCACACCTCCTCCAACACAGCACATGCGGCTATGAGAGAGCAGAGGGGGGTGCGAGTGCTGTGGCGGGTCTGGGGGCCTGGCGGTGGGCAGCGCGAGGGACACGGTGCAGCTCCGTGCTGCCGAGGGTTCAGCAGGAGCCGTGTTTGGTGTTTGAGGAGGAAAAGCAGTGCGGGGGAAGTGGGGGCAGACTGAACGCAGCCGAACGCAGCTGTGGCCTGATGTGCTCATCCTCAAATCTCAGCATCAGCATCAGCATCTCCCCCAGGCAGAAATGGCTGTGGATGAGGGGACCCCCAGGGACACTCCCCAGCCAGGCTGAGCACCCCCGGTTGGACCATCCAGGGCTCAGCTGCACTGCAGGCAAGGGCCATGCCTGCGGCTGGACAGGCATCCCAGGAAAGCCTCCCCCAGCGCCCTGTGGTTCCCGTTCCCGCAGACCCCCCACTGCACCCCCACTCCTGGGGCCCACCTGTCCCCAACGCCACAAAACTGCCTTGTAGGTCCCTGAGCTCACTGACGATGTGAAAATCAGAAATAGCACAGAGCTGTGATTAAGCACACACTTTTAAATCCCTGGTATTAATCAGAAGATCCCACTTTCAGCAGAAGGAGATTATCTCCATTTCAGAAAGCAACGGCCGGCTGCCCTCGCTGTCAGCACATCTGGCCAGCTGCTGGCCATGCTCGGCAGAGCTGGATTTAGCTCCAGCCCACACCGACACCAAACCACAGGCCTGAGCTCTCCCTCTCTGCAACAAAGCTCCAAGCGAATATTTCTGGTGAATTTGGTTTTGCTTCTTCTACATTTTCATTGTGCAAAGGACCGTAAGCAAGCTGCTGCTGTTCTGTGTCCCTCTGAGCACATCCGAGACCATCCCAGGCTCCAGCATCTTCCCACTTCTGCTGCCAAGTCCCGGGTAGAGCGCTTTGTTGCCTCCCAATCCATGTGTGACGAGTTAGACCTCAAGCAGATGTTACGTGGGCAGAAATACCTATTTGAAGTTAAAAGCCTGTGATTATACTTGCCAACCAGCCATTAGGAAAGTATTAAATGGAGAAATTATCCCCCCATCCCTTGTTTCAATACAATAGCATCTTTATAATACACTTGTTTAAGTTGCCTGCTTTTTAGTTCCCTTGCTCCTAATAGTACGTTTCACTTTATCGATAGCTCCTGTGAGCTGGAAAGAGTCAGGGAGGGAAAAAAAAAGCCAATATCCTTGAGAATTAGACAAAGGGGAAAAAATTAGCCAGAAGATCTTGCTTTCTCTTTCTTGCTGCTAATATAACTTCTCAATTTACTTTACCAGATTGCCTTCTAAAGAAAAGTATTTTACAAGAGGAGCAGAGATGAAAGGGGTTATTACTTACAAAGACTCTCCTTTAAGGAGATAAAATATTTGGCAATTAAAGCACAAGAAGCCGTGGACTCACAAGGAAAACAGCCACTCCACTGGAGCAGTCACATTAGCATATTTTCCACTAACCCCTTGCTACAGAAAGCAGTAACGCTGCTGCAAAGCGCTGCTGCTGCTGCTGCAGCTGCGGAGGGGCTTCCCTGCCCACTGCCCAGCGCGGGTCAGGGCACAGGGCCACGAGCCCACGGGCAGTGGGGGGACGTGGGGAAGGGCCAGACCTTGTCCCAGAGCCACTTCTGTCACCTGGCTGAACGGGGCCACATGCTTGGAAATGAGGATTTTTATCAAGCTGCTGTGGGGAGAGGGCCTGGCTGTCCCCAGTGGCTGCAGGGAACCTGCCCAGGGCTAAGCTGGGAGTGTGGTGGGGGTCTCTGCCACCTTGAAGTCAAGGCTGAATTGTCCTGAAAATCTGTTAGCTCATCGGGAGCGGCTGGGAGGGCAGAGACCCAGGCAGCTCCAGCGCTGGGGCTGTGCAGAGCAACCAGGAACAGCATCAAAACTGACAAAACCCCCCATTTCCACAGGGGCAGAGGGGCTTGGGGCAGCCCTGCCAGGGGGTTCCTGCATCCCACTGCTCCCACAGTGGAGGGGCTGGCTGGGCAGTGTAGCAGGTGGAGCTGGTGGGGGCAATTAGCACTAATTAGGGCACTCAGGGCCCCAACAATCCCACCAGCTGTGGCACAACATTTGCTTTCTCCTAATGGGGCTGATAAATATTTAAACAAGAAAAAAAGGAATCGGTAAGCCCTTGCAGGAGGCGAACTCCCACCTTTGCCAGCAGCAACACCCGCGTGGTGCCTGGGGGGGTGGCCGGGGCGGTTGGGGCAGGAGCCCCCAGCAGGTGGAGGAGTGTTTCCATCCCACAGTAAATATAAATGGTAAATAAAATCTGAAACCTAAACTGAAAAATGGTAAATAAAAACTGAATCTCTGCTGCTTTTCTCTCTTGTGAATAACCTTTTCCACGGGTTACGAGGCAGCAGAGCCACTCAGACGGGCTCCCGTGGGGGCTGCTGCTCCGCGTCCTCTGCTAAGCTGGGCGATGGCAGGGACTCACCTCCAGCGGGATGAGAAGGTGCCAAGTGGGGCCGACCCCATCCTGGGGGCAGCGCAGGGATGAGCCATGAGCACGACGGTCCTGCTGCCCGCAGCCGTGTTACAGTTCCCCTCCCTGAGAGGGCAGTGGCCATGGGGGGCCGGGGGTCGCTGGGGTTTGCTTGGCCCTGCGGGACCAGGGCAGGGGGGGGGGTTGCCGCTCTTTGCCCAAGCTGCCTCCAGCCAGCTCAGTTGAACCACTTCTAATGATCAAACATGTGATTTTTGTCTAAGTGTTTGTCAGCAAACGAAGATAATGCCGTTCTGCTTCACGGGGGCTATTCCAGGCATTAATTAGTTGATGTTTCTTGAAGCACTTTGAAGATGTGGAGTGCGAGATAAGTGCTGCGCTTCACAGCCCCATCAGGCAATGCAGTTTATTTTCCGTTTTGCTTCTCGTTCCCAAAGTGTTTGTACAAAACAAATTCCACGTGAGCATGTGGTTACTGTAGGCGCTTGTCATGTCGGGGCTCTGCGGGGCGGCAGCCGCCCTCGGCCACCCCAGAGCTGCGCTCTCCCGAGTTACTGACCGTGTCCCAGAGGAACCCCCGCCGCGCACCCCCGTGGGACACATCCCCGCCGGCACAGGCGGCAGCGTTTGGGGGTACAGCGAGAGACCCATCGCTGCTTGCAGGGCTGTGAGCCGAGGGGACTGCGCCTGTCCGGCAGCCCATGCAGAGAGAAATCAGCTTTCGTCCTGTTTCATGAGCGGTTCTCTGGCAGCGAGTGGGCACAGGGCCTCGGCTCCCCTGGCACGGCCGCGGGTGCCGTTCCGGACAGGCTGACCTGCGCCGCCGCTCCCGGCTGTCCCCTCAGCCGCGGTCCCGGGGGCGGCCCTGGGCCATGCTGGCCAGCCGCCCTGCCATGCCGCCTGCCTGCCCCTCCTGCCACGCCAAGACGAAGCCTCATGAGCCAGATTTTCTAAAGAGATTAAAATACTTGATGAGCACGTGATGCTCAGCACAAGCAGGACTCTGGCAACTGCTGCCAGCAGCTGGACCCGCGTCCCACTTGCACCAGGGCGAGCACCGGTGTCCCAGGGAGCGAGTGTCAGATTTTGCAGGGCTTGTTTCAGGTTAGAAGACGGTTTATGGTGCCGAATCATTACTGCCCCATCAATTTTAATTCAAGCTAGAGAAATCATTGGCATAATTATTTACAACTGTGCGATTTCTGAAAATTATATTTCTGTTACTGCAGTTATTGATCTTGAAAAGAGCTATAAATTAACTTGACAGTTCACATAGTCCTTCACACTTGAATAATTTCTCTGCTTGACTAGCACTGTGTTGAACTTTCAGCACCATCCAATTACAGTCATTCAAAGTCCGTATTTAAACGTTTTTCTTATGCAACCAAAAGATATTTTAATTGTAATACAGAAGAACTTGAAGCAAATACCAAGTCACCTCCACATCACAGGACAGCTTCCCTCGAGATGGGCGCAGGGGGATGCTGAGTGCCTGGCTTTATGGCAACATGGGGGTGGCACGGCCATGCTGTGGCTCCAGGAGGGCTGGTGACCCCGGGAGCCCCCCACGTGCTTGGCAGCGGTGCTCCCCCCAGGGCCAGCACCTCCCCGGGGTGCCTGAGTAGCTCTGTGGCCTCTCGCCTGGGATGGGGGCCCTGAGCTGGCACCGGCAGGGTGCAATCCTCGCCTGGCCAGAGCCCCTCACAGCCTCATGTCTTCAACATTTGTCCCCAGAATTGGTCTCTGATGGGAAAAAGGGATGTTTAACCACACATAAACACCTCGTAATTCATCCTCTGTGCTCTCAGGTCACTGTGACAGGGACAAGTCACAGCAAATGCAGGTTTCTCAGGGGGCTTACTGCATCTCTGGCCAGCAATGGGCCGTATCCTGCACCTCCCAGGGCTGTGGTGCAAGTGGCAGCATGTGGGACAGTCGCTGCTGGGTGACACGGCAGGGACAGGAAGGACGTGGTGCGGTGGCCTCGTGGTGCTGTGCCTGTGCCCAGCAGGTGCCTGTCACAGTGCCAACCCCTGCCTCGGGGATGGGGGTCTTGAGCCTTGGCAGTGCCCGAGCTGCCATCCCGAGGGGCTCCCAGCACCGGCCCTGCCCTGCCCCATCCCCTCTGGGGCGCTGTTGCTGTGGGGCCCTGCGGGGACTCGGCGCCAGTGAAACAGGGATGGGAAGAGGCTCGGAGGACCCAGGGCCTTACGTAAAGAGTTTGTGGCAATCCTGCGGCTGCAGGGGAACAAGGACTGTGCTTCATTAGAAATGAACTCGGCAAATCGGCAACATCTGGTGCCTGCTGGCTAGGACGCCTCCCTGGCATGCGAGGGAAATCTCCAGTTGTTCTCTCAGATTAAGGGATTTTGCTCACAGTTTTGTACATGCAAAATGGGCCGGCCCTGGCCAGGCGCAGAGGTCCCCTTGCTGCAGCAGGAGCCTGCCCAAAGTCCCAGCTTAAATCCCTGCCCAAAGCTCCAGCCAAAACCCTTGCCCAAAGCTCCAGAATAAATCCCTGCCCAAGGCCCCTGCCCAAGGCCCCTGCCCAATCCCGCAACCCAGCCACCCAGCCCAAAGAGCTGCCTGTGCTCACTGCTCTGGCCAGCCCTGCATGGACACCCCACCCTTGGGAAGTGTCTTTTGGGGTGACTCTGGGGCAACGTGGAGCCCACAGCTCTGGCAGCCTGGCCCCAGTGCCCCGTGCTCCCCCCAAGCAGGTGGCTGCAGCTCACTGCATAGTATTTATTCATTATATCACAAAGAAGAATATTTCATTAAATTAGTCCAGGTTTCTGCAGGGTGGTCCTGGGCAGGGACGCTTGGTACTGGTGGGTGGAGGGTTGCCTGGGGTGGGGGTCCAGCATTTCACCATTTCACAGTGATGGGAGACGGGGAGAGATGCCATCCCATGCCAGGGCCAGTTGTGCCCTGTGGGGTGGGATGAGCAGGGCTGCACTTGCCCGGGCAGGGTGACCAGACATGTGGGGGTGCCCTGCCGTGGCCCCTCAGACCTCCAGCTTCTTCTTCATCTCCATGCGGTAGATGATCTGGTAGCCGTCATCCCAGGCATAGATCTGCCTCTCCCGGGGGTTGTACTTCATGCTGGAGTGGGAGCCGTAGCGCTTGGGGAAGTAGACAAGGGAGGCATCCTCGGGGGACAGCGTGCCACTCACGTCAAAGACGCACTGCACACGGGAGCGGCTGGGCAGGCGGGTGTTGTAGACCACGTGCAGTGCCCCACACACCACGAAGGCACCCTCGGCATTCTCCCGTGGGCACGGTGTATCCCACATCTGCTCGATGTCCAGCGAGGTGGGGTCCAGCTTGGCCAGGCATATGTTCTTCTCATCCTCCTTGGTGGCGTAGATGGCCCAGAGCCCCTCCTCATCTGCCGCCACCTCGATGTAGGTGGAGGGGGAGAGCCCGAAGACAGGGATCTGCTCCTCGGCCGGGAACACTGAGCTGTCCACCACTGTCTTGTTGGCCAGGTTGAACTTGATCACCTGGAAGGGGCCCTGCTGGCGGATGTAGTAGAGGTGCCCATCATAGACAAGGTGCCCGGTGCCCACCCAGGGGTAGGGCAGCTTGATGCGGGCAGCCTTGCGGGTGGCAGAGAAGAGGGTGAATTCCCGCATGCGGGGGAAGACGTACACAGTGTCATTGGCAGTGCCATCAAAGACGTAGATCTTCTCAGAGTTCCCTGCGGCATCTTTGGTCCAGAGCCCTGAGGTGCTGCCGAAACGCTTCAGGATCTTCATGGCTCTTACACTGGCAATGGTGTCGCTGCAGTCTGCAAGAGTGAGGCAGCCATGAAAGCCTGGAAGCCATCCAGCCCTGCAGCGGGCACCGCTCCCACCACATGCCAGGGTCACACAGATCCCACTGTGTCCCACCCCAGCCCTCTGGCAACTGCCTTGAAAACTTGTGGAGCTTGTAGTGCAGACCCTGGTGGCATCAAGAAGTCCCCTTGTGTGACACAAGGTGTCACGGGCAGGGGAGGCCACCATCACCCCGTCCCTGCCCCAAGGGCTTTGGAGAACCCCAAAGCTCTGGCCTGGGGCTTGGATGTGGCTCACAGGCAGCTGTGGGGATGCAGGATTTTGTGCCAGAGACACCTGAGAGAAGCCCAGCTGGGACATAATGCCACGGTGCATGGCCGGGGCAGACTTGGACCTGGGTGGGGTGGGAATGTCCGGGGTAACCCCACACCCAGGACCACCTCCCCAGGGAGCCCCGGCAGCCCCTCACCTGTCAGCTTGGTGTATTTCTCGTTCTTCCTCTGCTTGGCCGTGGCCACCTGCTTCTCCATCAGCGTCTCGTCCACCTCCACGCAGGGAGGTGCGGGGTTCTGCGTCTCCAGGTAGTCCACTTCACGCTCCAGTCGGTCCACACGCACTGCTGCGCTCTCTGCCTCCGACCGCATTGTCTCCCGCTCCTTCTCCGCTGTCTCAAGCATCCCCAGTACCTGGTTCTTGAAGTCCCGCAGCTCCGTGGAGTAGCGGCTGCTCTGGTCATGCCACTGTGAGATCCTCTCCTGGAGTGGCCAAGGGGACACTGAGGTCTCCACACTTCACAGCCCATCCACAGCAGCCATCCCACTGCCCACATGTGGCTGTGGGAGCCCCCAGAGCCACACGGCGCTGCACTCCCGCTGCTCCTGTCTCCGGGTCCCATCCTGCCACACTCCCACACCCATGATGCTCCCAGACGCGCGATGCTTGCCTTGGTTCAGCGGGACCCGCAAGCCCTGCGAGCAGACACCACCAGACCCGCAGTGTTCCCAGACCCACAGCGGCCCCGCTCTTGCAATCCGCCTGCCCCACAGTGCTCCCGCAGCCACCCTGCCGCCATGCCTGCCATGCTGGCCATGCTCATGCTGGGCTGGGGCTCCCACGCCAGCTCTGCTCTGCTCCAGCCCGGCCGCTCCCAGCCCCACCGGCCGCCTGCGAGGAGCCAAGTGGGGCCAAGCAGGGCCAAGCGGGGCAGCGGAGCCGGTGTGGGGCCCTACCTCCAGGAGGGTGAGACGCCGCTCCACGTACTCCATGAACTGCTGCTGCTGGGCGCGCAGGGCCCCGGCCAGGAGCGGCAGGAGGAGCAGGCAGCGCCAGGGCCCCATGGCCGTCAGAGTGCAGCCTCCACCTCAGTGCTCAGGAATGCTCCGGCCTCGCAGCCCTTATTGAATCCAGATGTGAAGAGGGAGGAGAGGCTGCTCCTTCCCCGCAGACCAGACCCAGGCGCCTTAACCCCTTCGCGCCCCGGCGGGTGCCTGCGCGGTGCCAGCGGGCTGTGGGGCCTGGGGACGCGCTGCTGGCACGTGTGGGGCACGTGTGGGGCACGCGGGGGGCACGTGTGGGGCACGTGTGGGGCACACAGGGCGCA
>JAVJGI010000038.1:6965966-6993460 GCA_035590275.1 Ibycter americanus | reverse complement strand
CCACACCCAGCACCCCACAACCCCCATCCTGCACCCCACACCTTGCAACCTGCACTCTGCATCCTGCACCCCACACCCTACAACCCACAACCTGCACCCCACAACCCCCATCCTGCACCCCACACCCTACAACCTGCACCCCACAACCCCCATCCTGCACCCTGCAGCCTGCACCCCACAACCTGCACCCTGCATCCCGCACCCTGCAACCCACATCAGGCACCCCACAACCCACACCGTGCATCCCACACCCTGAAACCCACACCTTACACCTCACAGCCTGCACCCTGCACCCCACAGCCCACACCCCACACCTCACACAGCACCGCCCACGGCCCCAAGCACAGCTGCGGCCAGGCTGGGCCCCAGCACCTCTCTGCCACCTTTCCTACCCGCCGCCATTCCCAGCGGGACACCCGGCTGCCAGCAAAGCACAGCCCACACGCGGCCGGGGTGCGTCTCTGCCAGCTGGGTCAGCAGTGCTGACCGCAGTGCTCAGCCCTCCGGCAGAGTGCAGGAGCCCACCCCTGGCACCGTGAAGCTCCCAGACCTTTGACACCCCGTCTCCCGCCACCCGCCTGTCCCACGGTGCTGCCACGCTGGTGCTGGACCAGTTTCAGGCTGGCACTGGTCCCTCACTCTGCAGAGCGCGTTGGATGTGGGCCAGCACAGGAACCCTTCATCCGAAGCAGCCAGGCTGCAGGGCCCAGGAGGGCCGGGGTCTGCCCCGGGACCGGCACCAGGCAGGGGGCTGTGGCGGCCCTTTCCTTCTGCAACTGGCGAGGACAGGACCCCCAAGAGCCCTTCCCACCGGCAACGTCCCACCACCATCCCACCGAGCTTTCCGAGCATCCCTGCCCCATCGCCACCCAGGCCCAGTTACGGGCGGCTTGGGAAGGTGACTGGCTCTGCCCTCGCCTCCTGCCGAAGCCCTCCCGGGCACCCAAGTGCCTCGCAAGGGCAGAAGGGAGAGACTATTTTTGGCACCTCCCAAAGCAGCATCTAACCCAGGTGGGACTCGGACCAGAGCGGGAGGCAACACGGCAGCGCAGCCACCTTCAGCAGCGCCCAGGGCACCTCAGCCAGATGCACAAAGTCAATTGTTTATGAACACGAACCAAGGTGATGGGAAAGCTCTTTTTCCACTCGAGAGTCCTGATGCTGGTTCCCCCACCACGAGCACCGCTGACAGCTGCAGAGCCCAGGGGATCCCCGGGGCCGTGGCACAGCAGCTGGCACAGCTGCCCAGGGGCTGCTCCGGCTCCAGCCCGGGCCTGGCTCCGCGGCGGTGCCACACGGTGCCACACACGCTGCCGCCGCTCTGAAACCAGCTTCTGAGCATCTCGCATCGCGCGCTGCCCCGAATGTGCAGCGGCACCGTGCTCTCAGCAGCAAACGATTAAGTTAGTGCTGATACTTCACCTTGGGTATGCCAAAACCCCTTTTCCACCCCCTTTAATAGATCAAGTGACCACATGAATAGAGTACAGAAAATTAACCCTTTTTATTGATGCATTGCAATTGTTCTACATTTTTACCATATTATGTAGAAAATACTTAAAATACAAGCTACTTTGTAAAACCAAAGACAAACATTGAATCCAAAGATAAACTATGTTTTCACAATGGACCCTTTTCCCATATAGTTAGTATTAAATTTTTAAATATCTATTTCTTTTGTTAAAATGATTTTTACATACCCCCTAAGTACATCAGCAATACAAACATAGATCAGTAATTGTCAGAAACTACCTGTATCTAGCGGCTTGTAAAAAGGAAGAGCACAACCATAAAAGAAAGTTAAATTTTACACAGTAACTAGCATATCAAATACATTTAATAAAGTAGGAATTCCATTGCAATATCAAGGATTCAAGCAGAAATACTAACATTACATATAATGTACTGCTACATGTAGTGAGATAGATATATTTCAAGCTGAATCTGAAATCACACATTATATAAAGTTTAGCAACAAACAACCATGTGGACATGCGGCACCATTCAGAAGTTTAAATAAAAAAAAGAAAGCAGGGCTGTGCCAATCCTGTCATTTAGAAGCAATTTAGTCTTGTCTACTAAAAGAAATTGCTCAGTCAGACGTAAATTGCTGCATCCCATCAACTAGGTGCTAAGCAGGAAAGCCTCAGAAGTTGCCTCTGCAGCGGCTATCACAGCTGCGAACACAGGTCAGGTAAGAGGAACAACTGACTTAGTTCGAAAATCACACAGACAAATCTAGATGGGACCACACTCATCGAATATTTAAAAGGTGAATCCCAACCTAGTTTTAAAATAAAAGGACTCCAATTTCTATCCAGAGATAGCACATTTCTTTACAGAATAGGTGTAGCGGCTCTGATGATGAGAATCAATTCGTTACCCAAATTTGAAGGCTGGATATTGGAGGGAAGAAGGGATGTATCTCCTTAGAGCAGACTACCATACACTTAAACTGGGCAGCACATACTGGGGCCAGACCGGGACCCGCCACACCTGCGAAGCCAGCACTGCGGTGAAGACCTGGCCCTGCTGGGGTAGGGTGGTGTTTGCTTGGCTTCTGCTGCGCATCACAGAGGAATTTCAGGGTAATCAACAACTTGTTTTAAATGGAGTATGTTTCATTTTACTTATTGTCATTTCCATCTCGTCCTCCCTGTACCAATACTTTCGGAAACTTGGACAGCGGAAGAGACGACACCGTGCTTTGTGTGCACATTTGACTGTGTTTAATTACGTAATAGGGACCCTAAACGGTCATTTTAACCTGCTTTTTGGGGGGGAGGTGGGCAAGTTCTTCTCAAAATTACTAGTTTTCTATTAGTATTCTGCTAGAGGTCTTTCTTTCATGTTAGGACTTCATGGAAAACACTTTACTGTTTCTGAAATAGGGAGTAACATTTTCCCAAAACACAGGAATTGGAGCTTGTTTTGCCTTTGATGGAAAGGCACAACTCTGTACCCAAGAGGTATCTCAAGGCAAGTACTGAACACAAGCAATGTAATACGGAGAAAAGTAAGAAAGTGCCTACAGCAACAAATATCATCGTTTACACCAAAGATGTGGCATAGCAAGATTGGTTGGTTATCCGCACACTTACAGAAGTGCTCTGACTAAAAATACACTGAACAACAACGTCGCTAATGCTACCGTCCAGTTCCAAAGTCCTTGATCCCTCTATCGAAAGAGATGCCAAACCTTTAACAGTTCATCAATTTCGGGTCAGTCCAGACGTTCTTCTGTCAATAATGTGGAATTTCAGAAATTACTTTTGCGCTTCTTGTCACATACTGGTCAGAGAACTGGCCTCTTTTCCACTGGGACGGAACATAAACTGGGATTCAAGGTTACCAAAACCTCTTATTGCTGCAGTAATACGACCGCTCAAGCCAGTTTTATCATCCACTTGAACAAGATACTTAACCTATGTACTGAAGATGAGAAATAATTCCTAGTACAAGGGACCCAAGAAAACAAAGTCTAGTTTAAAAACTGCACCGATTATCCAAAATGAGTATTTCCTCTGAACACTAACTAGGGCTAGAGCTGACAAACCTTCCCAACAACTCCACATTAGCAGTAGCATTACAAAACTTTTTAATGGTATTATGTGCTTTACAGCAGGCTCTCTTTGGTATAAATATTCTATCACCAAGCTAGCAATATTTTACAAGAAATGTCTGCTATTAACGTGGGGGAAGGTAACGCCATACTATCTAATAAAAAGTGATTGCACATATTTAATCACTTTTGCAATATGAGACTAAACATTCCAATGCATTCCCAGCACTACCTTATTCGAAATGCACTGACAGACATCTAACAGTACATGTGCCATTTCAAGGAAAAGCTTTAAGGAAACATCGCTTCACTCCGAACAAAAATGTAGCTTTTTATGATAGCATTAAAACTGAGAACAATGCACCTATGCAACATACTGCTGTTCTTGCTGTGGTAAGCTTAGTGAATTGCTTCAATTCGACGGGGGCTTGCTGGTCCCTCATAAGGCAAGCTCACTGTAAACTCTAGTCACACTACATCATCATTTAAGGCACTACAATAAGGGGACACACCAAACAACTCTTCATCACACATACCTGTGCAAAACAAATCAGAAGGTATCCTTTCCTCTCACGAAGCTCTACTCCTCTCTCAGTGCTACAGTGATGAGCTCTAACCATTGCATTATATCACATACATTCCAACATGAATCAATTCATTTTGGTTTAAATACAAAGGATACATCAATTCCATCCCCAGGAACGTTTAAGAATTAGACAAACACTAAGTACAGAGTTCAAGTATAATCACTACACATTTTGATTACAAAGACAGAACGTTTGGGGTTAGCAGGAAGTCTTGCTTGTTATATTTTTCTAATCAATATGTACATATTTCATTTTATGTAAAATATTAAAACACCACCAATACAAAACTTCTAAAATAGTTTTAAATTCAGTAATAAACTTTAAAATCTGGATTTTTTTTTCCTTTTTTTTTCTTTCTTTCTTTTTTTTTTTTCTTTTTTGTGATTCCTACATGCATGTACTGTATACAAGTCTTAATAAGAGCGCTTTAAAGTAGCTGTTGACATATCCAGGAGGATACGCTCACAGGAGTATAAAAAGCTGTACACATCAATACAGTGATGTTTCATTGTATTTCAAATTCAACTCCCTCCTAAATGAATCATGTGAGGAAAAATATTAAGAAAAACAGAACAAAGAAAAGCCCTGTGCTTCTTTGAAGGGAATCCAGCTCCGTTATAGGGCCAGCATCTAATAAGTTGCAGAAACCAAATTTTAGATCAATGCTGCACTATTCATTCTCAACTGAAGACCACAGCATCCTGACAAAGCTGCTGAGTTCTGTTACACAGTAAGATCTTGAATACAGTTTGAAAAACTTAGAAGAGTTCTGCAGTGAATACAATAAAAAGTCAGCTGTGTTATGGAGATACAGAATTTTCAAGACAACAGATTTCAAGGTTTACACAGACTCCCGAATATGTGGATGTTGCCAGTACGAGGCTGCTGCCTCTACCAGTCCTTAAACAAAACAGAGGAGTAAACAAAAAAAACTTTGATAGTAACATATACGGAGATGTAATGGCTTTTGCAGAACCAGCAATTTGTTAAAAGACAACGTAAGTTAGAGAACAAATGTTAGAATAGATTTTAAAACTGCCCCAGCAACATAACGAGATAAACATGCATTACATTTTTAGTGGCAACATGGATTTGTGCAAGCTGCTAAAATATAATCTGCTAGTCTTTTTAAGTTATACAAGTTAAAAAAGTCATCAGGATCTGTCTTCCAAGACGCTGATTTCCTTTCCTCTTTTGATTAGCACAACAGAACAATTTTAAATAAATGTGACCATGAACTTTTTAAAAGCATCTATAAAAAGTAAGTAAAATTTTAAAAACTTAATTAGTGACCCTCATACTGGTAACAAAGCACGCTGCTCAGTTAGTGACTGAACACACTAGAGACATTTTTGAACAACATACAACCAGATCAGGGAGAAACAAAAACCAGACAGTCATTACCAGGTAAAGGTTCACTTGAAATCCTTCTCCAATCTCTCAGGCCTATTGCAGGACAGTGCTTTACTGGGAACTACAAGTATGAGTACTGGTTGATCTTTGTAGGGCTCAGTGGATATCCAGTGTAAATAGCAGATCCTCTGGAAGCACCAATATAGGACTGGGGAGCAAACTGGTGTTGGTACTGGGCAGGTGGAACGTTTGCAGAAGTCAGCAGACTTGGACCAACACTCACAGGGACCTGGTGGACAAGTGTGCTAGGGTGGGCAGCGTACGTGGTGTGCCGCGAAGAGCCCTGAGGGGAGAAGAGGTGGGCGATGGAGGTGGTGGAGCCCAGCGTTGCAGCAGTGGTTGGAGCGTAAGTGTACATATGTGGCTGGCTGGACAGGTGTGCATTTGCCGTTGCTGCTGCCAGGTGGGGATGCACTGGGCTGCTGTGCTGAAACGTGTAGGGAGCCTGAGAAATAGTTGATGTGAGGGGAGCCACATAAGCTTGCTGCCTACGTGGGACAGCATTTCCACTTCTCTCCTGTGAGGCCAGCACTGTTGTTTGCTGGTTCTGCAGGGAGAAGAAGTAAAGAAGGTTAGTGGCTATCCTCAGGGAAAAGTCCAGGGGACAGGAGGTAAGCAAGGAAGGGTCAGTCAGAGCCTCCCGATCAACACCTCCATTGTAGCTGCAGGACTGACACTCCTAGAGATCCTCCCTTCCCAGCTCTGTGAAACCCTCACATAAATTTGAGAAGGGTTACTGCAGTTCTGCTGAGGCAAAGGTTACACTTCTCCTCTACAACAGGATCAAACTGCCACACCCGGGGTACCACAGTACAAGTGTCGGCAGGTCCGAAGACTGACCGATCGAGCCCTAGAACTCCTCACACATCTGTTCTCCCGCACTCCAGTGAGAGCGGCAGCAGGGCTGCCCCATTTCAGCACAACAAAGCCTGTCTTGTCCCATGCCAGAAAGGAACTGGAGGTGTTAATGCTTCCTCTCTTCTGAAAGGCTACCGCAGCTTGACCCAACAACCAAGAGTTGCAACACAAATTGAAATGAAACCAATCTCTGAAAGTTTCAAGGGAAGACAGGTGTTAACTGTTAGTTTGAGAGACAAGGTCCAGCCTTAATCTCCTGGTCAGGCCTTTATGAGAAGGTAAAGGAAGGTAAAGAAGAGAAGAATCTCCTCATACTGTTGAGTGCCTTCAATGCTACTCTAATTCAGCAGCTGGATCCTGGTGTCGCTTTCCCACCTGAGCGGCAAGAATGCCTCACTGCAAGACAAGTGTGACTAGGAGCACAAAGAAAGAATATGGACATAACCATGCTTCCTTCTCCTGCCCTCTGGTACAGGAACAAATTCTTTGCCTTGAGAAACTTCACATATATTCCCTGTGGAGTTTACCCTACCCTGCAAAGCCACAGGACATAATCGGCTTCAAAGAATTAATGAGGTAGCAGCTATCAATCCTCTTGCAATCAAGTCATTCTCCCTGCTGTACAGCATACTGTTTCTAAAGCAATTCGAAAGCACCATGTCCAAAGGTCAGCAAAAGCCACACAGCACTTACCTGGCTGAGATTGAGAGGCTGCACACCGTTTGTGACCACGCGATGTGAGCGGTACCCAGTAGGTGTTATACAGCATCCTGACGACTGCCCACTCACAGAGGCCACTGGCTTGGTCTTACTGGTGCTGCTCAGGATGCCTAAAAGATTTCAAAAGCTTAGCCCATTCTTCCCTCTCACACACCATGCACTGTGATAACCAGCTTAGGTAACCAAAGAATGCACAGGGGCTATTTCCGTAACAGAGCCTTTTCTTCAATTATGATTTAAAATCTGATTCTACAAGAATCATTGTGAATTTTTACAGATCTTTTCTAAATGCAGCCAAACACAGAGGAAAGGTAAATCTATCAATGAAACTGAAAACTGACCAAGGCTTGCGCTCTCAGAACAGCAGCTGTGAAACCTAAAGCTGCTGAAGACCCACTGCAGACAGTCCAAAACTGTGAGAACAAAGCTGTCAGGGACAAGACAGCACCTGAGCCTTAGCAAAAACTACTGAGCACAGTAACCTACGAGAGCATACCTACCTGAAGCCTGGGTAGCTACAATGCAGTCATTGAGCTGTGTTTTCAGTGGCGGCACAATGATAGTCCGAGAGCTGGAGCTGTCAGCTGCACCTCTACTTGGCAGCTCCAGGGCACCGCCTGTACTCCTGAGAGAGGAAAGTGGGTCTGTGGCATAGGGGCTGTTCAGGGAGGAGTCGGAATCAGGGGAGTCATTAACAGTAACGTAGCTGATGACATTGGATCTCTGCTTCATACCCAAACTGCAGGGGGAAAAACACAAAACAAAACAAAAAACGGGAAACATTCTAGCTTTTCCCACAAGATACAGGGGTTCTCCCTCTGGGATCTCATACCCTTCCCTCCACGTCAGATGAAATTCTGATTAACTAGAGACACAAACAACAGACATAATGCAGAATTTTCTGTCTTATGCAGTGCTTCTTAGCCTAGCCAGGGCTTTGCACGTAGTGTTCTCCACTCTCCTTGACGCTTGGGTCGAGCTCACGACAAATCAGGACTGGCTGCTGAAATGATCTTCCTACCTGGCAGGTTTGTATTTGCTGTCCTCTTCCTCATCAGTGTCGCTGCGAATGGTGATGACACTGACAGGTGGGCTTGGAGTGTCTGGGATCACAATGGGCTGGTGCTGTTCCTGCACTGGGACGAGCACGTTGGAAGAGGAGGAGGTGGAGCGCAAAGGACTGCTCCCAATGAGCGAGTAAACTTGGGAGGGCACAGCCTCTAGAGTTGAGCTGGGCCTGATGGAAAACCAAAGCAGCATTCAGCTTTGCGTCAGCAGGCTGGGACAAACCAGCACCAGCATTAGGAACAGCCAGGCTCCAGCAGGCTGGAGCACACGTACAATAAGAAAAGTCTTGAAATACACAGAAAGAACCTCAGCACAGACACTCATACAGGAGAATGCCACAGAACACATCCCAGAAGAGAGCAATGCACTCAGTGATGCTCTGAATGGGACTGATTCATCTGAACACTGCCAGAAACCTGCCAGCCCTTGTTCGACAGCTGTCAGTTCTGTCACTTGTATTGGCATGGCACCAACACACCCTGAATGTGTAAAACCCCCCTTTGACCAACACAGTAAAGCACTTGGTCAACCACATTCCTTGCATTCTCACCAAAATTAGTATCACTTATAGCAGTGACTACAGCGTGAAGATTTTTTCCAAGATATCTTTAAAAGCAACTGCAGCACATTAAAAAGTTACACAGACAATGCCCCCGTGATCAGAAGACCAGTTTTTCACACCATAAATACAACCTCCACAAACACACCCACAGTCTTTCTAGGACTGGGAAAGGAAGCCTTACTTGGCAGAGCTTGGTGCTGGCTGCTTGTTCTTCTTTGCTGGAACATTGCTGCTTTGCTGCTGCCTAACAACATGAGCAACTCCAACATTCAGAGGCTGCGCTGTAGCTAATGTCACGTGGTTGGTCAGTAGTGATGGCTGTTGCATGAGAGTGCTATACTGATTTCCATGGGAATGTGCATTCCTGGAGCAGAAAAACAGAAAGAAAAAGACCCAAATCCCATGACTACACTGCAGGAACCACAAGCTGCACCGAGCACTGTATGAATCCGAAGGGAAGGGAGAAATTCTGTACATTGCAGGCAGTACTGCAATGGCACATATTTCCATTCAGCACAGAGTTGGACCCTGTGCAATCCCTACCTCCAGTCAGCTAATTGCTGGCTGCCGCCGATCGTCTCTGGAATCACAGCTGCTGGCTGAACGGAGTTGTGTAAAGCAACCCCTGGGAGCTGCTGCCAGGTAGAAGGAAGCAGTATCTGCTGGGTTCCCCCAGGCCAGGCCTGCTGCAAAACAACAAACAGATACATAGGTTCACTAGATTTCAGTTCCTACAGGTGGAGAGAGATTTGTTCCAAGCAACAAATGCACTTGTGTAGATTGTTAGCTTGCAGAGATAACAGCACATCATTGCACTTTCTCAAAAGGTCTCAGTACGGTAAGAGAACAAGCAAACCAGAGATACAAGCTTCCCCTGACACTTCACTAACCTTTTGTATCACAGATGTTACCTGGGGAGAAGAGTGTTAATATTGTACTGCAGAATGCAGCCAGATATTGTACGGCCAGATGCAGCATGAGCATTCAGGACTGTTTCTGCATGTAAGCTTATGCACACTGCTCTGCTGAAGGATTTCAAAACACGAAGCCAATTTGGTCCTTTCTGTTTTTCTGGCTTAAAGGGCTCATATTGAGAGAGCTGAGACAGCGTTACTGTTGTGGAAATTCACTCTACCTCAACCAAAGTATTTAAGAAAAACCACACTAAGAGAAACATTTAGTTACAAGGGAGATACGTGAAGATATTTTCAATTCATGAATATTATTAATGTTCCTGTTGAAATTGACAAAACGCAGGTTTTCTCTGGAAAAAAACCAAAACAAAAACCAAAATAAATTTGGCAGTACAATAGTTCTATGATTTTGAAAATACATGGCACTCTTTCTTGCAGTTTAAACTGCAAAACCACAAATACCTGCTGTTTTAAATAAAATATTTCTGCAAGTAACAGATCCACTTACTACAAATACCAGTTCCAAACAAGAAGCCTCCAAAGCAGAGAGCTGCTAAAACCTCTGCCAACATAAGCGGAATAATAATATTAAAAAAAAAAAAAGAAAAAAAAGAAAAAAAAAAGAGAAATATGTTAAAAGTCACACCATGCGTCTTTCCAAAAGCCAACACCTGCACAAGACAAAGCAGAGAGTTTAATACAGCAAGATATAAATTCCCAATGAGAGGCAGAAATCGGGCCTTCCAAGCGACGAACTGTTTTGACAGAGGAAGGACAAAAATATGCAAAGCTTAGCAAATGGCTAATGCAAACTCAGGGGAAGTAGCAAGGGAGAAGTGTTGGAAGCACTAAAGGTGAGCAAATTCACTCCAAAGGCTCCCAGAATCCAAACAGAAATAGTAAGTCCTCCAGAGAAACTCAGAATCCAGGCTCATAGTCTGGAGACAGCTGGCTCTGATCTCCACTGCTGTACAGCGGAGTTGAACGACAAGTCCACTGCACACACACAGGAGAATAGAATTTGCCTGTTGAATCAAAAGCCCAAACACACTTTTGACAACATCACTAACAACTCACTTGTGTCCCAGGCTCTGCTACAGTCACCCCTTGCCGTTTTCAGAGCCTAGATTGCAGCCTTTCAGCAATCAAAATTCAAAAGGAGGAAAGGAGATGCATCCCTGGGCTGAAACACCCAGGAGAACCCCACTCTCCTGCCTTCCCATCCTCAGAAACCGGGAGCAGTTAACTTGGTTCAGAAGAACTCAAATGAGTGGGTTTTAATTTCAGTACAGGTATGACTCCAGCAAATTCCACTTCAGCAGAGGTCTCCCTCTTGGAAGAAAATGACACTCACACTACCACTTTAAAGCCACAAGAAACAACATGGTTCACATAATGGAATGTGCTTTGAAAGACATGTGAGGATACCAGCACGTAACTGTGCACTGCAATGTTTTCATAAGCTTCACTGATCTGATTCTGGAGTTTCACAATGACTTCTTTGTGGCACTTGCAAAGCTGTTCTGATGCAGGTGCCAAATGAATACAGAAGAGGACAATTTTGAAAACGTACGCTTCTTAAAGGTGTGTTTATTCCCTTCCCCCATCCTTTTTAAAAATTGCTCCAAATAGCCTAACAGCTAGCTATTGCCATTTTGGATACTAGAGCTCACCTTTAACTTCAACCAAGAAATACATATGAACTGAAAGTATCTGTGAAGAACAGTATCTTTATCTGGATGAAGCAAGCTACCTGCGATTGGCTATAAATAGCAAAAGGCCAGAAAATTATTGTCAGTGTTCAACAGAGGTTAAGAGAAATCGACTGCTAAAGCAATACATTAAAGAATTTGCTGTCATGAGAGATTTTAGCCTGGGCTTAACGACCTGAAACATTTCTACATGCAAAGCAGCTTTACACGTGTTGAAAACAAAACATACTGCTAACTTGCCAAGTAGTTCAAATTCTGGCCATCCAGGTACCTGTAGCAGAGTCAAGCTAAAGACTGATTCCTTTGCATTCAACAATCAAGAGGCAAAGATAGGATAGTAAGCGAAGAACAAGAACAATTATAACTCTTCTACAGTATCACTTAGAAGAGCTTTATAATACTAGGCTAGTAAAAAGTAATAGTCAATGGATCTGGATTCTTTACAGAGCCACACTAAACATCAGAGTCAGACAGTGCTTCAGCAATGTTGGGGAGGAAAACAACAAGACATTAAGATGTAGCAAGAACACAGCCACAAGATGGCACATGCTTCCATGCCCTCTGCAAGTCTAAGTTAAAACAAAAACTCAGTTAGTGAACACAATCAAGGGAGGCAATTACCAGTACTGCAGCCGTCTGTTCTACTAGCGCTGGCCGGCCGGCTGCGCAGTTCAGAGTAAAGGGGACCGCATACTGCGGCGTGATGGTGGCTACTTGAGGATGAAGAGTTGCTACCATTAGTGGTGTACAGCTTCCCTGAAATGTAGATCAGGCAGTGAGTGAAACACACGTACTGAGGCAGGTAAGTGGGTTCAGCAATAGGGCCAGAAAAGGTTTCACCTCACTGGCATTCTATGGTGCTTGAGTAGACTCCAGAATTGTAACGGATGCAGTGAAACCAGAAACAGACCCTCCGGGCATGTTCCTCTAAGCACTTACATGTCCCTGAGGGGAACACGAGGAACAGGGAATTTGGGAACAGGATCTCTCCGATGAGACAGTTAAAAAGTAAAAACCAGTCAGTGTTCAGCAAGTTACACTACATACGCTGCGCTAACCGTAACACAGGCTGCACCCCTAGCAGGACGCAGCATTTACTGTCGTACCTCCAAACTCACACACAGTACTCTTGGAAAAAGATAAACTAAGGGATTTACTAGAAGGCAC
This sequence comes from Ibycter americanus, assembly GCA_035590275.1. NCBI lineage: Eukaryota > Metazoa > Chordata > Aves > Falconiformes > Falconidae > Ibycter > Ibycter americanus. Next base: position 6,980,897 of record JAVJGI010000038.1, on the reverse strand, counting down.
GGTAGGTCTTTTGTATCGTCAAAGAGCAAAGTTACCTGTGATGAAACTACCAAGACACATATTAGTCCATCAAATGTCCAATTAAAACTAGATTCTTAGTGTACAATTTGCACTCTCAGGAAAAGCAGGTTTTCGATTCGTGTGGGCCTCCTCCAAGTGTATTCTGCTTTTTGGATACCATTACCTGTATAATTATGCTAAACTAACCAGAGATCACAGAATGCCACCAAAATTATTTGGACCAAAGAATCTAAAAATTACTCCTCTACAAGCATGTCAGTAAGTACAATATACTGCACGGAGAGTAAAACTAATACAGTATGTGTTAATGTCAGCAGAAACTAAAACTATCCAAATAAATACAGTGCACTTAATTATAAAGGCATTTACAATTTTTTAGTGAATAAAACCTGCGGGTCACTGGGCACTCGCTACATATTAAAGCATTACTTTTTGGAAATAAAAATTGTTTTAATTTATGACATACTACTACTATTAAAAAAATAATTTTTTAGAATGATTTATGAATTTTGCTATTGCATATCGTTTAAACTGCAAACAACAGAAATAGTTATGTCATCGCTATGCATCAATTCACACTAATAATGTAACTAATTAAGAATAATTCAGAAATAATTTCGTTAACTTAAAGCTGGAATTTTAACATGAGTAATCTGTGTTGCCACTTCTGTCTACTGGGATCTCGCTTCTTACAGAAATTATTTCTCCTACGATTTGCTGCCGTATTTTTAACATGTAAACAAAAATGTACACCACTACCTACAAGGCAGTGTACACCCATGAGAAAATACAGCCTGTTTTTAGCAGCAGCAAACTACATATTTATTCCCATTATTAAATAAAACTCCTAAAAGCAGGGAGGGACATAACAAAATAGTTTAGACTTTAAATATTACAGAAAAACAAAACAAAACGAGAAAACGCTGTCTTAGAAGTGATCTGCATTTAACTTTTCAGAGTGTTCTGAGAACCCCCTGCACTCACCCCAGCACCAGAGGGGCAGTCAGGTTCTCCTGGATGGTGGCAGGAGTTGCAATTAACTCTATGGGGGGTTTTTGGTTTTTTTTTTTACCTGTGTGAGAACTCCAGACTGGATCTGCAGTGGCTGCGCTGCAGGTGCCTGTGGTACAATTGGGACAGCATTCTCCATCCTTACTGGGAACCCAGAATGCTTTGTAGTTGCCTGAAGTCCGGCTGTGGAGGACAAGAATACATCACTGCTAAGCTGCTTTATTATTCCTTTTTCTTTTTTTCCCTAGTTTCTTTCCAAAATGAAATTCCTACCAGGTAAGAGCAGAAGACAGGGTCAGATGAAGAGAAAGAAAAGCTGTTCCCTTTGTCAAAAGCATACTAATAAAACCCCAGCTGAAGTAAATACTTCTGCAGTCCCAGTATGCCAAAGGGCAATGATGGACAACCAGTCCTCAAAAGCTTGGCTCTGTTGAAGTCCACAGTCATGTTTCCAGAAATATAGATAACACAGACATCTAATTCTGTGTGGCTTCAGGCTAAGTTCAAAGTTCAAACCTTACACTACCAGTTCCCATATCATACATAACCCTACATATCAACACAATCCAGATATAAGCATAAATAGAGAACTTTCAGGACTAACAGAGCCATGCTTGTGCTAATCTCACTTATTTGCAACCTGTGACGACGTGCTGCAAGCAAACTACACAGCTGTATCAGTGCCTGTGAACTGAGACTCAAAGACCAGATATTCACTCCTGGCGCACAAAACACAGCATGACACTTTCTTATTTTCAGATAGGTCTGGCTCCTCTGTTCACTGCTTTCTGTGGAATGCTGTTGTGTTCAGTTTAGGGGGAAAAACTGGTTGGGCAACCAGACCAAGACTGCAACCTAGGCAGGCAAGATACTGTCACCTGTTCAAGCATGATCTGGAAGAGACCCAAAGTGTCTACACATGTCTGACCTGATTCTGCACTTACATCTGATGCAAGAGCACAGAGTGGTCTTGTGCACTTTCTCAATTTAATGCAAATTACAACTTCTCTTTTCTACCTAATAGAAACCACAGTATCACACGAAGGGTTTTTCCGCTTACTTTGAAAAGCAGGGGGACAAACAATGAACGTTTGCTGGAATGGGTCAGTCTGCGTGCAGATCTGGGTGGTTCCAGGTTGCAAGGAAACACTCTGTTGTGCCACTCCTGCAACTGGTGCTGCAGATGATGGATACAGAGCAGACTGATAGTTTAGCAGTGAGACGTCTGAGTTTGCCAGGGAAAGAGTAGCAGCAGCAGTAGAATTGGAAGCCAATACACTGGCCTAGAAGGAAAAAAAAAAAAAAAGAAAAAAAAATCAGATTACTTGTTATAAAAAAACAGGAACCATCAGTATCATACTATGAAGCAAGCAACAGGAAAATGTTTCAGGTAAAAACAGAACCTGTTTTTAGGTTCTGTTAGAAAAAACAGAAATTGCAGAAACTTTACTTATGTTCCTGAACTGATAGGCAAATATGATTAGGTGAAGTAAAGAGACTGCCTTGGCCCGAGTTTTGGAGAACTGAATTTCAAGATAAGACTGCAAATCCTGGGGAGCAATTTAAATATAGTATTTTGCAGAACAGGATTTGGTCTGATGCACAAAATTAAGATGACTCCATTTCTTTGATTAGTATAAAATAGCTAAAAGATGCTATACCTGATTGTGTACTGTATTGAGCTGGTTGTTAAAGCTCATGGTCAGATTTGTGCTTGTATTAGGAGCAACATGAGTCGTGAACGGGCTCTTAATCTGATTCACAGTATCATACATGTTAACTCTTCGTTTGCAGATCTCCATATTCTGAAAGCAAGATTTTACACTGAAAGAGAATGACAGAAGGAAAATATCAGATATGTAAACCCAGTACAACAGACAGAACAGATTCCCAGCTTTATGCACATGCCTTTACATTTAGGTTTTGGGTTTTTTTAAACCAACAAAGGATGTCCTAAAACATGAAAAGGAAGCTTATGAACATTCCTTTGCTTATACATGCCATTGCTATTTTCAGATCAGCCAGAAACTGCAGAAAGCAGCACTGACAGAAAGCAGAAAAGTGCTATTCTGTGTTTCCAGTAAGTCCTCCTGAAACAAAACAAGAAATCTAAGGAAGCCTACTGATTACTGTGTGGGAAATCCAGTAGATGTGTCATTGTAACAAACGGATGGTTCAAAGTCTTCAGTGGAGTAATTCTCTTATCTGCATCAATTGTCAACATTTTCTTCAACAAATCAATATATTCCCTTCGGTCAGCCTTCTCTGCCAACATGTCAGTCCCTTCTAAGTCTGTAGACATATTCACCTTGAAAATAAAGTGAGAGTAGTTCACACAAACATTAAATTAATTGCTACATAACAATTCAGTAATTTCACATCATGCAGAAATATTTATTGAGCATTTCTGTCTCTTAGTCAGCTTAATTTTAGACACTACAGCACTAACACACCACCTTTCCCTTGCTCATTCTATAAAAGACAGTCAAACTTACACATGGAATTCTCACTTCAGCATGAAGTTGGTCTGTTCAATAGATACCACCCAGGCTTCATTCTCCACTGCCTGGCAATACACCGTCATTTTCTGTGTGGGGCTATAAGGGGCTGGCAAATCAGAATGGCAAGAATCTATATTCTCTGCACAGACTTACAGTGGTAACAGCTACAAAAGCAATAGAAATTGAGACCAACATATTTAAAGACTCAAGGCCTCATGATACTCCAAACAATCAAGATATTCCTTCATTTTACTTCTGAAAATAGAATGAAAAAATAGAACGATCTGTAGTTCCTGTCAACATTTCCAAAGTCCAGTAAGAAGCACAATCCTGTAAACACATCTGGAGGGTTTCAGCTACTGCTCCTAATGCTCAACTACCTCTAGTGACAACAGGCTATGCACGCTTGTTGCACCTTCCGAATCAAGGCCTAAAAAAACCCGGGAAATTTCTTAACAGCTTCATAATTAACATTTTGATAGTCTTTAATACAGTGATTTCTGATGCAAACTGGCACCATGGCAAACCCATATCAGTGCTCTCAACAGCATGCAGAAGAGGACTACTGCAGCACAGGAGCCTCATTTTTAGAGATCCCAAATAATGTACATAATTAATATGATAGTTATCCGTGTGTTACAAGATCTCCACACACCTGCGCCATATCATCCAAACAGTTGAATATGTATTTCCGAGCCTCTTTTGATTTTATTCCTGTCTCCAACTCATGCTCTTCTGGGGTCTGTAAAAGAAAGCAGTTGTTAATATAAATTGAGATATCGCATACTGATGAAGAAAAAGCAGCAAGAAAAGAGTTGAGCCAGGTGATCTTTTGCCTCTTTAAGACAAATCATGTGCCAGTAGGCCAAACCAAAACAGCATGGCTTCTCATTTCCTCAACTGGAAAGATCATTCATCACAAAGCTGAATTAACAGCAGGATGACTTAATCTCAAGGCTTCATTAGGTAGTGCAGTACCCAGAAGAACTGAAGATTTCTGATTTAGGAAAAGAGGCTATAAATATTTTAAACCTCTCTTTCACAAAGAGGAAGAAAGGCAAAATCCCCTTCCTTCCGCTGCTCAGGTTTAAAGGCAAATCAAGTGTACTTCTGATTCTTTCCTGTCCTCTGCCAATACATAAATTTCTGTTAAACTAAGATAGACTATCGTGAAATACTCCCTGTTTTACTTTTTGTATTGTCAGGAGATGACAAGATGACATACTTCACCAAGACTGAGCAGGCCATAATAAGTAACCATTATCTCAATTACTTTAACACCCACTCTTTATCATGCACAGCTGCTATTGTTGAGTACCAGGAGGTCTGTACAGTTTCTGAAATGAAATACACAAATCAGCTATATTTGAATGGCATTTCACATCCAGCCTTCACTCAGAATGTTTTCACAGCACACCAAAACTAGGTGTGAATTTATATGAAGCCCTCAATGAACAAAAGAGAACTGAGAATTAAAAAGACAAGACAAACCTTTAGCCTCCACAGTGGGTATCCCAAATTCGGATCTCTGTTAAAAAACCTGCTTGTTTTCGTTCCTGCACTGAGAAGATACTCTGCTGGAAGGCCTTGAGTTTGTGAAATATAACGGATCTAGGAAAGAAAATTAAAAGAATGAGGACTCCCAATATAAATAACTCATAGCTAATGGAGTAATTATCAGCCAGGTTTGTTCACAGCAAATAGGAAATAACGTGTAAATAAAGAATGCCCAGATAGTCCCTATAATTTTGCACTTTCAGCTATCTCGGGCATTTATAAGGACACCTAACTTTTTCAATCATATTATCTGCAGAAATTTTAGGTTTTAAATACATCTTTCTCATGTTACGGAAGTATTATTTGTCCAAGTGTATGTGAGCAGCCCGTAAGCTTTTGATACATGGATAAAGTAACACCAACAGTCTAAGAAGTACATATTTTGAGAGAAAAATACCACCATGTATGTATATATAATTAAACACGTAAGTATCCAAACAACATTGCTGTGGCTGGCTACATGTTCTCTAGGTACATGATTTGAGAATAATGTCATGGTGAAGCTCTCGCTGACCAAGACAGCAAGACCAAACCTACAGTACAATCAGGTTCTTACATTCTCAGTAACATTTCATATACTTCACACGTAACAAAAAAGTGGCTCAGAATTTTGGAAAACACACTTGAATAGTTGTGATGGTATCAATAAGACACTGGTAAAGAGCTAACAAATAAAAAGGTATGCTCAAAAGGAAAGAAAATAGCAAGTTATGAAAAACCACAATAATAAGCTCTTTAAAATATTCCAAATGTTGCCCAACTGCTATTTGCTCTTAAGATGTATGGTGAGAAACGTGACATCATCACTGTCATGACTTTCAAAGAGGCCTACTTAAAAGTTTAAGAAAAATACCCTGGTAAGTCTGATTTATAAAATGAGGACTGGAAACACAGTGTTAAGGTAACTAGGCTTTGTTCGAATTATCAGTTACAGGTCCTTTAGCATGTCACACTTCTAATTTGCAAAACTCCTGCTATGCCACTGTGCTGAAACAGCTGAACATTGCAGGGCACTTAACTCACTGTTACAGCTTGTGATCCATATGAATTTATTGACTCACTTTTCAATTACGCCAGTGAGGATCTGACTGTCTGCAGGTGAGTATTTTTTGTATCTACACAAGAGTTCAGCTAAGAGTTCTGCTATTTTTATGAGACGTAACTCTTACTTTAGGGCCAAAGGGTGTTTCAAAAATAACTGCAAACCCCATCCCAACCCGTGAACTCGTTCCTGGAGAGGTCCTCTCACAAGTGCTGCCTGAGCTTTTACCTGCTGCTGCAGAATCTCAGAAAACATGAAAGCGAGACATCCCCAGTTTTCGAGGGCAATTCAGATATCAAAGTCAACCACATGAAGTCACACCTCATGCTGCCTCACAAAGGACTGCAAAATCCTGTCTATTAAGCAATGGAAAAAGCACCTCCTCCCCACCCACCTACATGACTAGATAAGGTTCTCAGAATTACACAAAAGTCAGTGTGCAAGGAAACCGCCATGCCATACCTCAGTTATTTTCTAACTCATCTTGCTCATTAAGGTATCGCTGTGTTTCCTTTGGAAATTTACAGTGCTGGGAAGATGTAATACAAGTAAGTTCTCAAACTTAGTAAGTTTTCATGTATTTTATCACACAAAGAAAACCATACCAAGCACTGTAACAAGATACCACCATAAAAACCACAGTGGAAATGTTACCCTCAAAAAACCTCTTATATAGACTTCTTGCCCTTTTACAGGCAACTGACTAGCCTAGGTAATAATGCTAAGTATCCACGGAAAGAACTAATTAGCTCAAGATGTCTTTTTGGACTCTTGCCCTTGTATTTCAGAGACAGTTTGGGGCTCACACTTTGCATTAAAAATGAGGGCTGCTGTAGGTATTAACAGGCCAGTAATGATAGGCTCGCTCTGTCTCCACATGGAAAAACTGCCCTCATGGTGAAATTACAGAGGGCGTTTCAAGTCAGTACACACACCTCACTTCTGTTTTGACAAGAAGGTATTTCAACAGCTTTTGGGCTTGGAAGCTGGGGGTTAACCGTAAATTGACTCTATATATTGGATAACTACATACAACTCAAGTTAAAACACACAGAACTCCATGCTCTCCTGTACAACAACAGAGACAGACAGGCAATGCGAATATCTCAGAGAAAAAATGAACTTAAGATGACAGACAACAGCAATTTGTACTAGATGAAATTTGATGTAGGATACACTGGGTTCAGAGGGTTCAAAGACAGATCAGTGTGGTTTCATATGAACATCCCCACATCTGCCCCATACTCCCACCTGATCGTACTCAGATGCTCCTGGATACAGAGGCCAGCCTAGAAACAGCTCCGCTATCACACAGCCCAGTGACCACATGTCAATAGCTTCACAGAATGGTAAACCCAGTATGATTTCAGGAGCTCTGTTGGGAAGAAGAAAAAACAACAAAAAAAGTAAAACCTTCCAACTCTGGAAGCACGCAGTTCTTTCCCATAAATTGCTCTGGATAACATCCCTCCTTCTCTCCTCCAAGCACAAGTAAATCCATGTGAAACAAAGTGATTCACTTTAAAGCAGAAAATGTTTCTCAAGTGGTCTAACAGATGCCAACCTTTTTATCACTTAGTAGCACGGCTGGATTCGCTTTATTGACATGGTGCCCTGCAACTCCTAGGCGGCCTTTATGCAGCTGTAAGATGAAGTTACTCCTTCAGTAACCAGTTTAATTACACCTGACAGCATGTATGGTGTGAGGCGTCCCTGAGACGGCACACAACCTACCCTAACAGAATTGGGAAGAAAAGTTCTAGGAAACGGTGCTCAGACGCTTCTCGGAATGTCTCAAGATCGCAGGTAACCAGCTGCAGAAAGCTGCCTGTTCTCAAGTAGAAAAGAACAGCATCTGCAGAGCCAGAAAAAGGAGCCCTTCAGAGAGCTGCTTGGGTTTTCATTCAAGGTTTGTTTGGAGAGTTTCGAGTTTAAAATGGACGGAGAGAACACAGCTGGAGATTGTGACTGCTTTGCAAGGTTGTGTTACAGGTTTCTGTGCACTGAACCACACCTAATGCAAAATTTACCTGTCTGGCCTAGCCTTTACGAGAAGGTGATGAAAAAAACTCAAACTCCAAGCAGGGTTTGCTTCTGCAGCAAGGTGGAATTTCAGGGAGATTTCTGTCCGAAACTGACTCAGAACACAAAAGGATGGTTTAGTACAACTCTTCACCTACACGTAGTTCTGAAACAAACCAATGCCCTTCTGTCAGGCTAAATTCTGGTCATACATTTGCATAGAGCATAAAACCGAAGTGCTGCAAAAACCATGTGAGATGGTGTGGGAATTTACTCCGGAAAGTACAGGAAACTCAAAAACCTTGATCTTCTTCATGCATAACTAACACAAGCACAAAGGAAGACAGAAAAGTCCTAAACTCCAGGCTATCTATTTTCTGGTTGTGACTCCAGTAGCATGCCCCAGGACTTGCATGACATTTCTTGTGTTACAGTGTGGATATTTCTGTTGTTAAAAAAGGCTCCGAAACTAGTTCTGATCTTTCTACAAAACTCTAAAAAAATGCCCAGGGTTTGCATAACATACAGGTACCAACAGATCTGACACTCACCTTCCTCCACTGTTCAGCCTGAACGTACCTCCCAACTGTTTGTACATGGCAAGAAGTGACTCTCCACTTAATCACCCTTTGTGTCGTGGTGACATAGATTCAGCTTTTGTTTTAGGTGACTACACAATTACCATTAGCCAGTCTCCAAAACAAATGCATTCATCCCAGCTGCTCAGGCACAGTGCCCCTGAGAAAGCACAAGATCTATCAAAAAGATAGATGGCTGAATCAGCCAGTTGCTGCAGTGAGGTCATACCTACTCTCTATCATTCAGCTTTAAAGCAACGAGGCTCTTCAGTTATGTCTGAGCCCCTCAAAAACAGAGCCCAGCTATAACCTCAGTAATCAGAATAATAGATTATCTAATATCTAAGTTAAGACATTCCGACTCTCGCTCTGCCTGACACTGACCTGTTTCTACCTTCCTGTTTGTCTATCCCTGGCAGCAGTCAATTTTTGAATGGTTTCGCATATGTGAAAATATAAAATTATTATGCAAGTATGACAGGTATCCAGCATTTGAATGCTGAATGTCCTGCTAAACATTTATATTTTAAAGAACTACACTAGAATAGATCCAACTTTCTATAGGCTAACAGCTGCAGTCAAGAGGAACCCATTTCTGTAGTACTTCGGCCTTCACAAGCAGAGCAAGCAAGATGCAGTCGGTCACACAGGATTTTCAGAACTGTGCACACCATCAGTTTACTAGTCATTGTCAACTGTATTGATTCTCCTGATCATCCTACTTATGCAGGTATTTCCAATTTAGATAGGATCAGACCCAAACTTGTCATATAAGGAACACTGCACACCTAAGTTTCCTCGGTTTGGGCTGGCATACAAACTAAAATACAAGTGGCTTGTGGAGTAAGCAGAGCGTGCTAGTCCTTCACATGTGCATTAAAAAAATCCCACTGATTCCAATGGGAAGAGAGACGAGCAGCAACAAAAGCTGTATGTCACAGTTTGTTGGTCTTTTAACTACACGTTGAAATAGACTTAGGTATTCCGAAACTTCAATACCAAAATGACAGCAAGTTGAACTCTATGCATTTTATTCCCTGAAACTAAATAAATGAACTTCTCACAAGCCACCTGATTTCATTTTGATTGCAGGACAGAGCTGGTAAATCAGAATCTCTCTCATCCCCTTTTACACCACTATAATTAGTGGCCTTACGAGATGGGAGCTGAAACAGGACAACGGGCAGAGGTCACTTTCATAGCTGGTCTGTAGGGGATTAAAGTGATTTTACAATCTTAAGCTCTTTGAAATAGAAATCAACAACATTCTTTCTTCGCACACACGCTTGCCAAACTAACTTTCAAAGTTGGCAAATATACTCTGGCGCTCTCAGAAGAGAGAAGACTCACAGCAGTTGCAGAAAAACTCAGGACTGACTTTTAGCATTTCAAAACGCACCATGTTTACACCTGGGTCTTCAGCCCTCCCCCTTGTGAAGAATGAGGGTAACATGAAGCTTGTACAACCGCAACCAGCAATGCAGAGAATAACGTGATCACCACTCAGAGCTGGATTAGCAAGCAGAGTTAGATTTGGCAGCATGCACTGCTGCTTCCCAGGCCAGCATGACTGGGACAGAAGTAGGTCATGTAGCCCAAAGCAGAGGTAAGAAATACTACTGCACTCTGCAAGCTCCCTCAGCACTCAGCTGCACCTTGCCGTGGCCCAAACTGTTCAGTCCTTCAGCTTCAGTTTGCTAGGTGCCTCTACACTGACCCACAGGAAACATCAGGAGGTAGGGATCTGAGTAAGACTCACACGATGGCTGTACTTTCATATGACATAGGACAGAAGTAAACCTCACTCTCTGAAGAGCAGGGAGATTGGTCTTCACAGGGATCTTTCATTTCTGCAAGCCGTCTGCTTACTTCTATTGCTTATCCTCCCCAGGGAGGATAAAAGCATCCATATCCTTCTGCACCCAACATAACCAGCACATACTCTGGTTTTCAGGTCAGGAATTACTGCTAACAGATCTCAGGACTGCCACAGAAACTAGTCACTGCATAGAAGCATGACTGCCAGGGTTAGTCTACTCCTAGCCCATGCCTGGCTTCAAAACCAAAGAATTCTTCACAGGAACTGCTACCTGTGCTTTAAGTCAACCATGTTACAGCAGTAAAACTGCCCTCCTTGACCAGGGTTACAGGGCAGAGGCAGCAGTAATGCCTGCGGAGAGAGGGAACCTGCCTCAGCCTTAACACATTTGCCTGGACAAACCCAATACTACATCCCAACTGGACGGTACTGCAGGAACCACACATCGCAACCGATGCAAGTTGTCCAGCTGCCAGAAGTACAGTCAGAATCTGGAGCAAGCAGGGCTGCTGGACAAGATGACCTCCAGCAGCAGTGAGCATAATTAATAAAGGAAGGGTTTTTTCCTTCAGGGGGTGTGTGTATATGTATTTTTATATATATGAGAATATTCACCTTACAGTACCTGAGTTTGGCTGGTTTAGATGTCTCTACAGGAGACAGAGGTTACAAAAGTGCCAGTAACAGGTATTAAAACCAAAAAAGTGAACACAGAACAAGAAGTTTGTTTCTAATAGCTGACAGAGAACTGAATGAAGAATTGATCTATGCTGTTTTATTAAACACAGCAATGAAAAAAAAATTCACAACATGGAACTCATCTGAACACTAATTTAATGTGAATATGGTTAAAGCAATCTAGTTCTCCCACAACAAACTGGTTTCTACACTATCTCCATAAGTTTCTAGACTATGCATTTTAGTAATCATCACTATTAAACTAATTACATATCACTAAATATTAGATTTCCACATCACAGCATTCTTTAACTTCAGTCAAGCAGACAGTCTTAAACGCTGTTTAATCTCAGGTTATTTACCTTTCTGGCAGTGTCAGTCACCCCGCGTCAGGGAGGTGGAAGTGGCTTGGAGTTCAGCACCGCACACAAAGATGAAGCAGACAGCTTCCTTCCAAGCAGCCCCTTTAAGATACTAATCATCCCTTTGCTGCTTCTGCCTCAGCCAAATCTGTTTTTTGCGATATCAGAAACTGGAAAGCACTATATGCCTCCCCAAACTCTTTTGCTCATGTGTGGCAAGTCAGATAGAGCAGATTCGTGATCAGTGGTCACCTCTTTCAATGCAACAACAACAAAAAAATTGATAATGTGTTTTAGACAGTGAGCATTTTAACCGAGCTATGGCACATAGAAGACAACTGCATTACAAAAAATAAGGATCAATAGTTTGGTATTGGAAAGACTGGTACCAACAAGCTGAGTGAAGATTACGAGGAATGGATTAAGAAAAGTCTGTATCACATGAAAGAAATGGCACAGAAAGCTGGTACTCTGTGTTGAGGAGTTAAAAAAAAAAAACACAAAAACAACCAACCAAACTCCCCCCCCCCCCAAACAAAGGGGCGAAGGATACAGGGAGTATGAGGAACAAACAGAACGAGCCTACAACAAGCCAGGGCTTTAAACTGAAGCTAGGAGGACGTGAAAGACATCAAACAGGGCAGGCACACAGGGTGGGGTGGAGTGTCTCAAGTCCTCTGTCTCGTCGCAGCTGGAAGGACTAGATACTAGTTCAGTTTTGCATCGAGTGAGCTCACATTCCAGTGAAAGCGACCCTGACAACACAGCACAGCCTTTTTCATGTCCCTTTGATGCCAGAAGTTCTTTCTGCATCCATTTATTGAGGTCTACTGCTACTTATATCGAAATACACACTATTAACAAACCAAGCTGGAGGAATAAGTGAAAGAAAAAGCACAGCTTTCTTCAGCTACACAGTTTCTTGAGTTTTAACATTTTTGCCCACAGTTTATTTTTAATTCTTAGCAGTAGGCTAGAAGCCACTTCTACATTTTGCTAAGGGAAGCAGAGATTTAGCTCATTGTCATTTTAAAAGAGCTACAGGTCTCATGAAAGCTTGACTTATCAAGGGTTGACATAGGAAGTCATGCGTTCATGAAGTGGGATTGGACAAAGATGGAACCAGAAGAAACAGGACAAAAAGAAATTGGCATCCCTTTGACTTCTTTCCCTTTTAAATGACTAGGGCTAACGGACTAGTTTCAGATCATGGCAAACAATCCAAAATGCACTACTTAACTAGTAGCATACTACTTCCCCAGTCTGCTACTTCACACATCGTCACAAACTAGCGACAGGTAAAATCCGCTTCATGCACTAATCTGGGGTAAAAGGAAGGTATGGGACTGCGTATTATGTCACACTCACAAAACAGAAGTTCTATTTATTAACATACAAATTTCAGAAGAAATCTCCAGGAAACATGCAGGACAGTGGACAGGCTGATCATTTCCTCCCCCGCCCCAAATGGGATTAGACCTAACAGCAGAAGAGTTAAGCTTTTGTGGAAGCAACCCCCTAGCACCCCATCAGGATCAGCCTTACTTTGTTTGCACAGTGTATGAAAGTGAGCGGGCTGTCAACACTTACCTGTAATAGCGTGACTGCAAGTAAGTGGAGCACACTGCTTTAGACACGTGGCTGGCTGAACCAAAGTCTATCACCTTCACTCTGTAGGGCTGGCGCGCAGGATCCACCAACATGATGTTCTCTGGTTTCAAATCAGCATGTATCAGACCCAAGCTCTTCAACTTCATCAAGGCAGTAGCCACTTGCTGCAGAATTGGCCGGATGTATTTCAGGGGCAACGGACTGAACTTATTTTGCTTTAAGAAATCATATAAGTTCTGTTCTAGCATCTCAAATACAAGGCATGTATGATTCTTGTGTTGAAAGCACTCATAGGAGCGAACAAAGTTATATTCGTCAGCATTCTCACTGCTCAAGCGAGAGAGGATGCTCACCTCTATCTGGCCCTGCCTAGCATAGGAAGGATGGTTCTTTAGGATTTTGATGGCTACAATCTCCTTCGTGCTACGTTTCCAGCATTTTGCCACCTGCCCAAACGTCCCTCGGCCCAGGAATTCCAAGACCTCGTAGCTGTTTGTCATAGAGCACAGGATCTCATGCTGGACCAGCTGATAATCTCCTTCACCACTGGAACTGCTGCTTTTAGTGGTTACCGTGGTGGTTGTGGCCGCAGCACCCACCGCAGGTCTGTTTTGCAGCATGAGAGGTGGATGTTCCTCAATTATCTGCACACTACCGTTGCTGTCGACCTCTTCACTTTTCCTTTTTAATCCACATTTTTGGTATGGTTCCAGTAAAGAAACGTTGCTCCTATGTGTTAGGGTTTGGCTGTTCTGGAAGGACGCTGTGGCGCTGCTGCCTGTGCTGTCGGCTGCTGTAACCACAATGTGCTCAACCGAAGGAGCAGGGAGAAGGAGGTTCTGATCGTAAGCAGGGATGCTGAAATTGGCTACCTGATGAGAGGAGCTTGCTTGCCCTTGAGCTGCTGGGAGGTTTTTGCTGTGGGTATAATACTTGTCACTACTGCTCTGTCCTGAAACATCCCAGACAGAGGGCTCCACTTTCAGTTTCTTGGCACTGCAGAAGGCACTCGAGGATACTGACGGAGGGGAGAACACCTGCAGCTGTGAGGCCATACCTGAAAAGGGAGAGAGAGAACGCATTAGGACTGCTCAGCCGCAGCAGGCTGTCGTGGGACAGGATCCTCCATCCGCACAAAAACCACAACGACGAGGATTTTTCTAAGCACCGTGCGGTGCCCGCCGCCCGGGAAGGCAACCTTTGGAACGGCGGATCCTACGGGCACCCACGGAGCGAGGTTCTCTGGCGGAACGGCCGGCCTCGCCGCCCACAGCCCTGGCAGCGGGCCGCCCTTCATCCGGCTCGCCGGAGGCCGCGGAAATCCCGGCACGAGACAGGAAAACGGCGCTGAAGGACGGGAGGCAGCACGGAAGTGCCGGGGCGCGGAGGGAAGGCAGCTGGCTCCCCCTGCCCGCCGCCGCCGCCGCTTTGCAACTTGTTTGCTACAATAACAAAAGGAGAAGCCGGAGCGCGTGAGGCGCTGGGGCGCCACAGCCAATAGCAGGCGCCGTGACAGGCGGCCGTCGCGTCGCCAACCAATAGCGGCCTCGCTTCCATAGAGGGCGGGGTGGCCGAGGCGGGCCCCGCTCCCGCCGCCCCAGGGACCCTCCGGCCGCGGCGGGGGGAGGCAGGGCCGGGCGAAGGGGGGGGGCTACAGGCGCAGCCGGGGCAGCCCCGGCATCCTCATCCTCCTCCGCACCCCCCTGTTTCATTTCTCTCTGTGCAGAGC
>JAVJGI010000038.1:6944067-6957063 GCA_035590275.1 Ibycter americanus | reverse complement strand
CCGGGCCAGCCGGGAGGGCTGGGCCGAGGGGGGGCTCAGGCCTGCCCCCCCCCCGCAGGATGCCCGGCATACAGGAGTACCTGCAGCAGCCGCTCCTCAACGGCCTGCGGGACAAGGCCTCCTACGTGCGGCGAGCAGCCGTGCTGGGATGCGCCAAGATGCTGAAGCTGCAGGGAGAGGCCGAAGTGGGTGAGTGAGCGGTGCTGGGCGCATCCCCAACCCCACCCCCGCCTCCGCCGGGCAGCCCCCCCCCCCTTTGCCAGGTGGGAGCAGGTGGGCACGCAGCTGCTGGCAGCCCGGGTGGGCCGTGCTTTGTCCTGGGTTTGGTGCTGCCTCTGGGTTGTGGCCACAGGACAGCCGGAGGGAGATAAGTAGCTGTCACCGTGAGTCACAGCATCGGCGAGGTTCCGCCTGGGTGCCCCTTTCGTACCTGCTGTGACAGGGCCTCCCGCAAGTCGTGGCCGTTCCCGCGGCTGAGCCGGGTGCCGTTCTCGCACCCGCAGACTGTTGGGGAGAAGTTGTGCCAGGGGCAGGTGCTCATGTAGACCTGAAAGTTTTGTTGACTGCTTCTCCCAGATCAAGCCGTATCTTTTGTCTAAGATAAGTGTTTATAAACAGTGATTAAATCGCAGCATGTCAACTGAATTTGATATAAAGACCTCTGCTTCTTTGCAGACGGTGCGTTGGTGAATGAGCTGTACAGTTTGCTTCGTGACCAGGATCCTATTGTAGTTGTGAACTGTCTGAGGGCCTTAGAAGAGATCTTGAAGAAGGAGGGAGGAGTTGTCATCAACAAACCTATTGCCCATCATCTCCTCAACAGGTTTGTTTTGTTTTCTTTGATACTAAAATGGTGCTGAAGCTTTGTTCTTGTGTCCTGCCAGTGGACTTGAAGTTCTGACCTCTTGTCAGAATTTGCAGGGAAGAATTGAGCACCCAAAGATGGTGGTGCCCATCCTAAGAGAAATAAAATTACTTTTCTTCTAAGGTCTTAAGAGAGAGATATCTGAGATGCTCTGTTTTTCTAGGGAGTCTTTGCTTCAGCTGGTGGTTTGTTCTGGAATTGTAGGTTAATGTGATTAGTTTTTGAGGGGGGTTAGTGACAGTACTCAAGATATATTTGTGTGATAGGTATGTTCTAGTATGTCTTTTGCAGTCCATTTAAAGATATATAGCCTATCCGTTGCTTCAAGAAATTAACTTTTCTGCAGATAATTCTACACGATCCAGAAAAAGAGGGATATTGCTTTGCCCAAGGTTCTTATCACTGTTGCTATCTGGCTTAAAGCACCAGCAAAAGTGCGTGTGACAGATACTGAGTTAAGCCTATGTGTGTAAACTGGTTGATACCTTTGAGATGAAACTGTGATATCTACTTCTGAAGCATAGCATTTGGTTTGGAGCAGAGACCGCAAGAAACTCAGAAGCTAAGGCCGCTACTCTGCACAGCGCAGATTTTCACGTACTTCTTGACTTCTGGGAAAACTGTGTTTATTCTCTTGGCAGGATGGCTGATCTGGATCAGTGGGGGCAAAGCGAGGTGCTTACCTTCCTTCTGCGTTACAAACCCCGCAGTGAGGAAGAACTCTTCGACATACTCAATTTATTGGATGGCTATCTCAAAAGCAGTAGCCCCAGCGTTGTGATGGCAGCCACCAAGCTTTTCCTGGTGCTGGCCAGGGAATACCCGCATGTACAGGCAGATGTTTTGGTGAGAGTGAAGGGACCACTGCTGTCTGCCTGCACCTCTGAGAGCAGGGAGCTCTGCTTCACGGCTCTGTGCCATGTGCGTCAGATCCTTGGTAGCCTTCCTGGCCATTTTAGCAGCCACTACAAAAAGTTCTTCTGTTCGTATTCTGAGCCCCACTACATCAAATGCCAGAAGATGGAGGTGTTGTGTGAGCTGGTGAACGATGAAAACGTACAGCAAGTGCTGGAGGAGCTGAAGGGCTATTGCACTGATATATCGGTAGAGCTTGCCCAAGGGGCGATCTTCGCCATAGGTAAGAGCTGTGTCTTGCCTCAGGAGCAGCTGCAGCCCTAGACTTTTAAGGAGGGTCTTTCTCTGCTGAAGTGTATCTGGGCGAATGCCAAGTAACTGATCTGTGCTGAAGCAGTACAGCTCTCTGCAGACCGGCCTTCCCAGGAAAGTTTTGTGTGCACCTGTGTTTCTAAACCACGATTGTGCTGATTCTTTCAGAAGTCCTGGCATTGCATTGTTTCAGATTGCGCATAACGTCCGTGAATCTTGTTCAGATGTCTGTGCTCTGATGAGATGGTCTAAAGAAATTGTGTCATTTCATCTCATTAATGAACCTTACAGTATTGAGTGGAACTGTGTAGTGGGTGGAGGAGCTGCTCTAATACCTGCCTGTTCTTTGAGTTGTGATGGGGGCAGAGTTAAGGTGATTTGAGGCACTCTAGTTTTGTTTTTGTAAGCTTTAAAATATGTGAGTTTCTATAGTATTCATAAGGAGAAAGGCATTTTAGCATCACTGGCTTTCTTACATGTTACATTTAAGAAAAGCTCAGACTTCATCTGAGGCATGGCTTCAGAAAAAGGAGTTCTCCCTTGTGTGGAGAACAAGCTCATTTCACTACACTTTCAGAAATTGTAGTCAAAAAGGCGAAGGGAAAGACTGTTTCTTTAAAGTGAGTTTGTGATGAATAGTTGGGCTCATGGTTCCTATTTTACTCTTAGAAAAGACTGACTTTGGTGTCCTCTGGTGTCTCTGCAGGCAATATTGCTAGGACATACACAGAACAGTGTGTGGGGATTCTGACAGAGCTCCTGGGGCTTCAGCAGGAACACATCACTTCAGGTAATCAGCTCCAGCCTGGCTTATGCTTTCAGGAAGTGGCGTTGCTGAGGCATGTGAACCCAAACTCAAGGCTCTCAAAGGCACTTGGGTTTTAATTTAATCAGCATCTTCGAGTGGAAGTCTTCCTGATGCAGTTGGGTGTATACAGCGTGACTGGACATTGTAGTTTTCGCTTCCTTAGGAATTACTCTTTGTGGTGAAAGGGGCAGATGGTCATAGCTGCGTTCATGGTCTGATGTGGAAGCTCCTTTCTGGCTGCCACCTGCTGACTTTGGGAGTGAGGGACTCAGCAGAGACACTTTAGCGACTTGAGGGCCAAGGTGATTAATAGATCTTTTAAATCTTTGTCATTTCTGTTCCTCGTATAGTAGTCTGGATTCACTTGTATCCAGGCTTCTGTTGATCTTGTCCTGCCCTCAGATCTAACTTCATATCGTTGCTGTTTCTGCTCTCTCTTTTAAACGGTCTTGCATTCAGTTCTGAAAATCACACGCTTGCACTCAACTGTTGAATTAGGTCTCAGAAGCTGCTAGTATTTCTGTAAGTGGGCCGCAAAGTCTTTAAAATTTTGACCTAAAGCTTATGAGGCTCATTTTGAATTGGTATTAGTTTTGATTTGTCATTCTAACCTTGTGTGTCTGAAGCATCATGAGTCAGTGTCTTTTTAAAGGCTGGGGAATGTCCAGAAGAGAGATTACTTCCCAGCAGACAGAGGAACAACCTGAAGTTTCAGTGCTTTATTTTAGACTTGGTATAACTTTGCTCTGACAAATGCAGTGTCATGGGACTTTGAAGGAGGGTGTCTCAAATCATAGTCGCAAGCAAGGCGCTGACCTCCCTAGCTAAGACTTGCAAAATTTCTTGGGCGGGGGGTGTTTGGAATTATTTTTTTCCCCCTTGTGGTTGTATAACTTTTGGGTAATGCTGAGCATTTTGTTTCATTGCAGCGGTAGTACAGGCTTTTCGGGACCTGGTTTGGCTGTGTCCCCAGTGCACGGATGCAGTGTGTCGGGCCCTGCCTAGCTGTGAGGACACCATCCAGGACAGTGAGGTAAGGTGGCTTTGTGCCGTGGGCTGTCTACCCTTCCTGTTGAGGATGGGTGGACAATGACTGTTTGGCTTTTCTTTGCCTCGAGATTGGCGGGCAGAGATGAGAAATCTTCAGGAGACTTATTCTTTTATATCTATTTATTTCATGTCAATGCTGTCTTTCTGACAAATGGCACCTATTTGCTGTTTTTCCTGTGGTTCCTTCAGGGCAAGCAAGCACTGATCTGGCTCCTGGGCACACATGGTGAGAAAATACCAAATGCCCCCTATGTTTTAGAGGACTTTGTGGAGAACGTGAAATCAGAGATGTTCCCAGCAGTGAAGATGGAGCTTCTGACAGCATTGGTGCGACTTTTCCTGTCTCGTCCTGCCGAGTGCCAGGACATGCTGGGGAGACTGCTCTATTACTGCATAGGTGGGTTCCCTTTCTTCTGTTTCACTGAAGCGGTAGTATAGGCTTTTTGGGACCTGGTTTGGCCGTGTCCCCTGTGCACAGATGCGGTGTGTCAGCATCCTAGCTGTGAGGTGACCATGCAGGATGGCAAGGTAAGGTAGCTTTATGCCTTAGGCTGCTGCTTGGTCCCTAGCTGTCTGGTTGATTAGTGTAACAAGCTTACACTGTATCCCTGAGAATCTGTTTTTAGTAATTAAGGGTTAGTACTTCAGGGAAATCTGGATGATAGAGTTCTCCATAAATTATGTGTCTCTGATTCCCAGAGGAGGAGACAGATATGGCAGTACGGGACCGCGGATTGTTCTACTATCGCCTTTTGCAGTCTGGTGTGGAAGAAGTGAAACGGGTCCTGTGTAGCCCCAAGTCTGACCCCTCTCTGGGGCTCCTGGAAGACCAAACTGAGCGACCCGTGAATACATGGGCTTCAGAGTTTAACACTCTTGCACCTGTTTATGGCAGAGAACGCTGGGCACTCGTCACCGCTCACCAGCCAGCAGAACCCTCTTACACTTGTTCTCCTTGTACTGATTCCAGGAAGAGAGACACAGGTAATCTGCCTCACCTTCATCTGGGATCTGTTTTCCCCTTGTCAGTAGAAACTTACGTGTATTTCTTTGAAAGAAGATCACAGTGCTTCACTGATTTAGTGTTCCAGCTTTCTCAATCTTGTGCAATGCATGGCTGGTCACCACCTCACTAGCCCAGGGGATGCTGCTGAAGGTGCTGTGATTCTAGCCACCTTCATCTGATGGCTTCATAAGATATTCTTTGTGGAACTGGGAACTGCACCTTACATGCTGCATCTCACATGTTTGTGGTTTCATTTCAGAGTCCCTGATTTCTGAAGGGAACAAAGAAGTTCTCAAGGTTCATCCCAATACAAGCAGCCTGACCTTAGTTCCTGATGTTTACCTGACGGCAGAACAGTTTGAGAAGACCTGGCTGAGCTTGGACATGAGCTGCCACCTCTCTCTGCCCTGGTGTGGGACTGTTCATCCAGATACCATACAGATGGCTCTTCACGTTGTCCACATCCAGACTATTGCTATGAGCAAAGCTGGCGTCCAGCCCTGGAAAGCTTATCTCAGTGCTCAGGATGACGCAGGTTGCCTCTTCCTAACAGAGCTCTTGCTTGAGGCGGCAGATTCGGAGATGCAGGTTTCAGTGAAGCAGAGTGAGGCAAAGCCAGAGGCACTGCAAACCTTTATTTCAGCATTAAGGACAGTCATGGGGACAGTTGCTGGACTGGGGTCCTGACTGGTCCCTGGTCCCAGTAGGATGCTTGCTCAGGGCGCAGGAAAAGTTTATTTCTCTGGCTTCATTTGCTGCACCTGATGCTGGTTTTGTACTTTTAAATTGCAGGAATGTTAGCAGCCCTTTCTTGGGCCTAGAAGGCACATGTGGTGTGGCAGTAGCTGCAGCTGGCAGGCATGGGATTGCTGCAGCTGGTGAACCGGGCAGGGTGAAGGGTCTGTCCTCCTGAGCTGGGGAGGGGACAAGGCGATGCATTCATGAGCCTGCTGCTTCTGGCGTGAGTCACAGAAGTGGTGGCATCTATGGTGATTGTCACAAGATGCTAACATGACAGATGGAACCAGAAATGAGCAAAATTCAGGGATGTGTTTTGGAGAAGTTTTTTCCATGGAGAATTGTAAACAACTCAAAAACCAGTTCAGAGACTCCAGGACTCTGCTACTTACCTCACATTAAGAGGAACAGTGCAGTGAAGAGAGAAGTATTGTAGTTCTTGGCTCCCTTTACATGTGATTTAGTTTTCTATCTCATAGAGGGGTTTTGATAGTGGCTTCACGTAACAGGTGAGCAGAGCTCTGCTGTGTCAGAGATGGGCGGACAGGGTACATCGTGCTTACCAGCACCAGCATGCTGCTTTTGCAAGAGAAAGAAGTGTATTTTCTAGTTGAAATGTGTTACTGTAATCATGAATCGCCGTCTCTGAAGTTCTCCCCTCTGCTCCCTGTGGCCAGGGCAACTGTAAGAAAACACAGGAGCCTGCAGCTTGTGTATGATGTGTTTGTGTGAGTTTTGTAGCCTGCATTGCTTTGGCCGTGTCACTGAGCTGTCAGTCCTTGGTACTCACACCAATAATGGAAGAATTGCTGTTTAGATAACTAACCTGTATGGAATATTTAACTTTTGCTGATTCTGATTTTTACCATTTGTTACTTCGTAGCTGGAATGGGTATTTAAAGGTGTGTTTTCTGTGCTTATTTCTGTGCAGTACTGTCATCCTGCCCCCACAACACAGTACATGAGATGGTACAGTACTATGTGACTAAATTTTTACAGTTTTTAAAGTTATCCTGGTCAGCTCAGGACTTGTTTTTTGAAGAGCATGTTAAGGGCACTCCATCTGCTCTATTGAAAGTTACAGAGAGTTGGACTTTGTACAGTGTCACAGAGAGTTTCTGTGTCACAGCCGTGTTTTACACAGTGGCAAAGCCCTGGAGAAGGCTCCTTGGCTGAAGGTTGAGGTATGTAGGTTACTGTAATGGGGCTTTATGGTGCTCTGTAAGGAGTGGCATTGTTAGCCCTGTTCTGTAAGATTTCTTGTAATTTTTAATTTCTTTTAATGACTGAATTGTACCTTTAAATTGCAATATGCCTTCCATGCCAGTGAAGCGCTGCTGTCACTGTTAAACAACAGGGTTTAGTTTTATTTCTGATTTTCTTAATAAAAATGTGAATCATTCCTGGCTGTTTTGTGGAGTACTTGTTCACTCAACTGTGAAGTTGGGGATGGAGTTGTCTGATAATTACTGTCGATCCAGATGGGATCTGGATCGGGATGGGACTTGGAGCTTCTAGCCTCTTATCCAGACCCCTTTCTTGATGAACGAATAGGTCAGCAGTCTTCGATAGCTTGTAAATATTTCAGTTGATCTTAAAAGAAATTACTTATTTTGAAACTAAACCACACCCATAGCTCGAATGCTGACAGTTAAGTATTGGCATGTTGTGCTGTCCCAGGGAGAAGCCTGGGGTTATCCTTTTCCCAGCAGGAAGAACCTGTGCTGCTCTGGGAAAAGGAAGCCAAAACCCAGAGAGGCAAAGCTCGCCTGCAGAGGAGCAGCTGCGGTGGTGTCGCTGCCCGCTGCAGCGGAGGGATGCGCTGCAACAGCAGCCATCGAGCAGGCAGCGTGTGCTGAGGAAGCTTTGTGCTCCGACTCTGAGGGGAAGCTGAGAGTGGCTGCCGGAGCCTGGAGCCCGGCGGGGAGGTAAGGCCTGCTGTGGGAGGGAAAAATGCTTTCTTTGCTGCGGGTGATAAAGCGTTCGGGCTGAACGCTTCAAGGAAGGAGGCTGTAGCTCGGGGTGGTTGGGTTTCCCAAGATGCAGGCTTGTGATGACTTCCAAGCTCTCTCTCTTTAAGTTAGAGCAGGGTAAAGGTGTTTGAATACTGGGCAGCCCATGGCCGCAGCCTGCCCTGGCAGGGCTGGGCTGGGAGGCTGTGGAGGAGCCCCACCGCAGTCGCTCCCGGGGGCAGTGCCGGCAGGAGAGGTGCTGCTGGGTCCGCACGGGTCTGCAGGTCCTGCCTTGCTCCAAACCAATGGGGTGGGATGAGTTTTAACCATCATTATCAAAAAGAAAGCTTGTACTGCTCATTGGGTAAAAACAGTTGTGTAAGACAGAATGTGGCCTTCACTTCCCGAACTCCCGATATCATTTGGGCTACTTTGGTTTGCTGGGCAATGCTGCAAGAAACCCAGAATGTTGCCTGTGTTCATGTTGCTTCTCCCATTACTTTCTTGGCAACAAACTAGTTAAAATGTCCCAAGAGATTCTGGGATCTTGCTGACACCAGACAGCAAGCGAAGTCTGTTTGTCAAAAGCTTCATGGAACTTTGTTGTTTAGTGTGAGGGAAAAGTCTCCATCAGCGTATCGCTCGTTTCCCTCTCCTGGATTAGGTGCCTGTGCCTCTGCTGTCCTGAGCACGGAGAGACTGCCCCAGCGCCCCGGGGGGCACAGGCTTCTGCCCGCACCCAGGGCTGCGGGTGCTGAGCGCGGCACCTGGATGAGATGAGCTGGGCTGGAGTTAGCAGCTGGAAGAGGGAAGGGGGCTGGATCAGGAAGAAATGCCTCCAGATAAAGTTGCCCACCGCTTTATGTTGAAAGATCCTGCTTTCAGTTCCTTTAGGACTTTGTCAAATGTAGAAATGGTTTTGCTGAAACTTTCAGTGTTGGGTAGCTCCTTCTGGCTGAACCTTGTTTTGGTAATATTCAGGAAAAATAAATAATACTCCATTGGGTTTTTCTCCTCAGGATGCATTAAGGGGATAATGCCTTAGCCGAGGCAATCCCCCCGCCACCTTTAAGTAGCTTAGCTGAGAAGTTCTGATGGTTTTTATATACTTGAAATTTGTGAAATATGCTTTTTGCTCCTTTGTGAAAACCTTCCTGAATTTGGGTCACTGTGAGACTTTGAAACATTGCAGTTTGCGCTTGCTCAGAAGAGACCTTGAGTACAGTACCTAAAGGCTCCACAGACCACACGCGATGATGTGCAGCCTCGAGATGCTGGGGGAGCGGAGGCAGGACTTTGCTGTCCGATCAATGCTGTGTGTCACTGCGGTCAGGAGAGAGAGATGAGATGTTGTCCAGCTCCTCTCACCTTGCTTCTGGCAGCCTGGGAGGAAGGAGCTGCTGGAACCCGGAGGGTAAAGGAGAGGCCGTAGGGATGCCCGTGGAGAAACTGGAATGGGGATGAACTGAGACTTGAGCGTGAAGCAGCTGAAGTGGGAGGAAAGAGACTTGGCCAAACCCATGGCACTGAGCCCCTCGGTCCCTGTAAACCAAAGGATGATCAAGTGAATGCACCTGCTCTAGTCATGGGTAAAAGCAGCAAATGCAGGAATTTAACTGGATGTTGGATTTTGAGCCAAGACTTACTTATCACATCGTTGCCTAAAAAGAAGTTCAAACTGCCCTCTCAGTGCTTGCAGATGGAGAAGTTTGGGGCTGCCATGGACTCTCCAGCAGGAGCTGGAGTGACCAGAACCCCGAGCTGGTCTACAAGAGAGCTTTTCCCTGTGTTTCTGTGAAATTGCTAATGCACGTTGCTAAGAAAGTCCCAGCTATTGTGCACTCGCGAAAGTGATTAATGGAAATTCTCAAGTGAGAAACTACCTTGAGGCCTGTGGCAGAGGGGTAGGGATGTGAAGATGGCGGTGACTTTTGCCTGGGTATTTATGGCTCTTCCTTTGTGTCTCTCAACTCTCCCACCGGCCTCGCTGGGCTGGTCACTGGTACCCAGCGTGTCCCCCAGCCACCCGCACCACTGGCCCTGCATGTAGCCGTGGGAGCACGGCTTTGCTGAACTCCTCGGTGAAGTCTTACTGGAGTCAGCATCAAACTTCCCATCCGCTTCTCTGTCTCAGGGTCTAATTCCTTATGTCAGTATCCTGGGAGCTCAGCTTGCTCCCTTAGATGAGAATGAAAATCATGAATGATGGGCCGTGCAAAAAGCGCTGCCCCGCTGACGCAGCTTTACAGACCCCTCAGTGCGTTTTACATGGGGAAGGGATGAAACTGGTCCGGGAGAGGGTCACAGCGGGAAACGGGTCGCTCGTCCCTCCATCCTTGAATTCTTTCTCCAAAACACGTGCACATGGGGAGCTTTTGTTTGTTTTCAGAAGAACTCGGACAATTGAGAGAGGGCTATAGTACTTTCCGGAAGGTGAAGCTGGGCTTTAAATTGATTTAACTGGGAGAAATGCTGTTGTATTTCTTCCGGAGACTGCAAGCAGAACTCTACGCATAAGTAACATGTAGAAGAGATTGTATAACACTACAAGCAAAAATTTATGAATGTTTGTTGTTATTAATTTTAATTTGTTTTTCTCGTATTTTTCTGAAATTTAGCCATACAAGCAGGCTTCGCTCTTATTCACGTTTCTATGTTAGTGCTTAGTGCTGCAGACTCATCAGGTGAATATTTGTTTTAAAACACATTTCCATTAGTTACTCTAAAGATCTCTCTGTTCCTCTCAGGTGATTCAAAGGGTTATTTTTGCAAAATTAGCATTTGACGTTATTTAAAAGTAATGTTGATGGCTCTTCCAGAGTGATCAGTAGCCCTTTGCCTTTTAGCAACCAGATACAGAAAGCTTGCGGCTATTCTGTACCCGATCTGCAAGAAAACACAGACGGGGAATACGCGTAATGGCTCTAGTTACAATCAGAGAGAGAAACAGATTTGGTACAGCTAGGCTGAAGTCTGTGTGAAATGTGAGATACTTGAAAGATCAAGGTTGTGATTCCCATGTTGGTTTTGGGAGCTGTTTTTAGTTCAGTTTTGTTTAGTTTTCCCCACTTCTGCAAGTAGAGGAAAACAGATGGCCTTCGAGAACTTTGCTCTGCATCCTGTTCCCACTTTGGAATGCCCTCTGCTTTGTCCTATGGGGATGGTTGGAGAACCTCTAATGGTTACCGAGAGTGAGGTGAATTAGGCTGGCATAATTAATTTGATTTCTACAGCCTACTGGAGTCAGATTTGACCCTCTCTGCTGGCACAAGCTACCAGACATGGGGAATTGTGGCTGGAAGAGCTGACCTGAAACACGCTGATGGGTTTTTCTCTGTTCAGAAGCGATTGTGCAGTTCAGGCGGGTAACACGCTCTCAGCATCTGCCTGCAGTATTCTTCCAAAATATTTTGCAGTTAACGTGGCGAACAGACCACATTACAAGTATGAAGGGAAACTGGATTTTGCATACTGGTTTAGGGACTCTTCTGGTTGCAGCATATTCCAAGCCTGAAGCCTCACCCCAGCAGCGAAGTGCAGCCCCCAGGGGGTGGGTGCTCAGCGCAGCCCCCCCGCTCTCCCCCCCGGACCACGGCCCGGCAGTGCTGCACTGCTGGCAACGGCTGGATATGGTGCTTGAAGAAGTCGGATGTCGGGGTGCTTGGCTCTGCTCTGCAGCATCTGCCCACCTTCGAGGCACGGGGCCGGGGCCCGCCGGAGGCACTGGCCCCCGAGGGAGCCGGGGCAGCTCCGCTCCTGCCCCGAGGCTCCCGCCCAGCTCGGTGCCACCTACCCTTGCTGCGAGGAGCACGTGAACTGCCTGTGGTTTTAAAAGGAGGTGCTAGAGCCCCAGGTTGTGTGTTTTGTTTTGTTATTTGACCACGATATCTATTACGTACTAATTTCCTCTAAGAGTTGTGATGAAGTCAGTAAACCACAGCCCGCCGCGAGCGCTCTCCAGGCTGGTGCTTTCCACCGCGGCACACACTTGACATGTCCGTTCCCAGGTTCGGCAGCCCAGTCGCGCTCGGTCTCCAGCAACATGGACCAAAGGGAGATTCTGCTGCAAAACCTGGAAAGGGCCCAAGGCAAGAAGTTCAATCGAGAAGAGTTTATAGACGAGTTTTTGGTAAGTTCACTTTGGGCATGGCTCTGTTTCGGTTGATTTTCAAGGGAACCGCTCAGTTGCTTCTCCAACGGGGAGGTGATTTGCACGTGGCAATAAGATTTTCTATGAATTTTACAGCAGAAGGAGACACAGGAGTTAACTGGGGTAAAAGGAATGTAAAGACAGAAAAGTAATAGTTTGCATTCAAAGTAAAGCTGTTTGCTTTTTAAAAAATTATCCGAGTGCTTCCTGTTTTCTGCTTTGCGAATGCACTTGTCAGGACGCAGTTTCGCTTTGCCTGGTAATGCAGCCGGGGGTATGGTGAGCAACACGGAGCCGCTGCCCCTTCTCCCCACTGCAGCCTGTTCTGTCTGTGACACGCGTGTTCCCGTCGGGGATCGCCGGCTGCCACCCGGCGGAGCTTTTCCTAGAGCCCCCCCGCCCCTGTGCCACCTGCGCAGCAGGGAGCGGGTGTTCACAGCAAGGCTCTGTGGACCTGAAACTGTTCCACCTCCCATTGGCACTGGGCACCTTGGCCCAGGAGGGAGGAGGGAGCGATGTGAGCAGCGGAACGGGAGTTTCTCCAGCCCCCAGCGCTGCGCTAGGTTACGTGGAAGGGCTCGTGCACCCACCCGCAATGAGAGCGTGTGCCCTACGCCCAGCAGTGCTTCTGGCCCCTCCTGGAAATCAATTTCTTGTTCCCTCAAGGCAAAACTAGCTAAAAATGCTGATGGCTCTCACCTTCCCCTGCATTTTGCAGTGTCTGGCTGGTTGAGTGTGCAGTGCCGTGATCTGTGAGCTCTCTGACACCTTTTTATTCGTTTGGGTGGCAGTGGTGAGTCCTAGATGGCAATCCGCTGTCTCACAGCTAAAGCTGATGGCTGCTGATGTACCGGTTGGGGGAGGGCTGCTCTGGCAGGCTCTCTGGGTTGCTCTGAGAAGCAAAGGCATTGCCCAGCTTTAGCAGACATAGGGAAGGACGAAACTGGTGCATCTGTTAAGATCTGAAA
The DNA here is from genome assembly GCA_035590275.1 of Ibycter americanus. NCBI lineage: Eukaryota > Metazoa > Chordata > Aves > Falconiformes > Falconidae > Ibycter > Ibycter americanus. The sequence goes on along the minus strand of JAVJGI010000038.1, from coordinate 6,944,359 downwards.
CGTCTCAAACACCAGAATAACCACTGACCCCAAGCCACCTCCCCAGACAAGGGTTGCATCAGACAGCGGTCTCTGGGGAAGGCACAGGGCTTCCTTAGGAGTCCCCACGAGATCCAGCCCTGCTTTGTCATACCAGTGAAGGCTGGTACTTCAAACACTTGGGAAAAGATTAGCACTTGGTTTCCAGGTGTCTGGGTTGGAGGGAAGTGATTAATCTGAGCCTGCAGCGACAGTCTGTTGTTCCACGGAACAAAGCGCTGTCACAAGCTGCTGAATTTCCCCCTCGCTGCTG
>JAVJGI010000038.1:6926327-6943967 GCA_035590275.1 Ibycter americanus | reverse complement strand
GCTGCGCCGTGCGAGGCAGCAGGTGCCGAGCCCTGCTGCACGGGATAATTCTGGTAGCCAAATGCACTGTCAATTTTCTGACCAAAACAGCAGGTAGAAGTGGTCAAGGCTGTGTTTCCTCTCATACTGGGAAGCGATTTTCCCAGGATGGCCGGAATTGCTGGCCACTTTTGCAAGTGCAGAAGCCTTAACAGGCGATTGTGACGGCACACATTTCCAAACTTGGTAGAAATCTTTGATGCTATTTCTCCATCCTAATGCTCCCCTCTCTTTGTGTGAACAAGCATTTGTACATGTAAATTGTGGTGGTGTTACTGGAAATGGCAGGGTTTTTTGTCAGAGTCCCCTTTTTCTGTTTGTGCAGTCTCACAGCCAGAGTTTGATCCTTACTGTTCTCGCTTGCTTTCTCACGCGTAGGCATTTCTCAAGCAGTTTTACGTCAGTTTATGCAGGGACAGAAAAGTAAGGCGATTCAGAGCCTCAGCCATGAGAAGACTGGCTTCAGTGCTAAGTGATGCCCCTTCCATGAAAGCTCACCCTGGAAGCTGGGGTTGCATTGGAAGGAGGCACAGGAGGATGCGACCAACACCAGAAGAGCTCAGGAGGTTACACGGACGTGTAATCTACAAAAACCATCCTGATCCCACAACTTCTATCACACTGTGCCTGCCTCCGTGTTCTTGATTAATAGGGACTGGACATGTGGACTGTCCTGGACTCCTGTACCTTATTCCTGACACATTCCATCCAGGTCAGTGAGATGTGACTCCTGTGGCATCGTGGCTGAGGAGCAGCAGAATTTAGGGTTTAAAAATTGCGGTTTAATGTTATAAACCAGCAGCTCTGACTAGGATCTGAATTGGAATATCTGTGCACAGAACTACTGCGGAGCTGAGATACATGTTGCCTATACACCTTTTATCTGCGGTATTGCTAAGGGGCTGCTTGGCTTGGTTAAATATGTACGAGCTACAAAGCCCTCTAGCTCCTGATGTGGCCTTTTGGCAAATATCTTCATTCTGTGGCTTCATGCAGGCCGGTCCTGGAGGGTGGCATGTCCCAGCGGGTGCTCATCTAGAGCAGGCTGGAGTCAAGGGGAGTTCTGCAGCTCTCCTGCAGCTGCGAATACATCAGCTCTGCAGCAGGGAAGGGCAGGGACAGGATTCTCAAAACTGGATGAGAGCTTTTGGGAGAGCTGAAATGCAGACGCTTATGAGCTCCCGTGGGCAGGCCATGAGTGAGCTGACTCTCGAAGTGATTTATGGTGAGCACCCAAAAACTGGGGGCCTGAATCTGCCAGGACTGCGTGATTCAGCATCACCTGCTGTCGTGCCAGAGCTGCAGCTCCGAGCCCTGGAGCACGCCGGGTGGGTATTTGCCAGTACCAGCAGGAGAGCTGGTGTAACCCCTCGGCATAACCCCTTTGGCGATGGCGCAGTTTTGGTTCAGTGACCCCAAGACCAGCGGGCTGCTTTCCCCGTGCCGTGAGCGGCTGAGCCACCATTCCCACCCACTGTTAGCAGCTCAGGTGTGTCACTGCGCGGTGCACACGAGGCATGAGGAACCCTCTCACCTTGCAGCTCAGTGTGCCCGTGGGCCCTTCCCTTGGCTCGTCACCCCTGCACACCTTCCTTTCACAAAGGCATGCGATCCCGAGGCGACCCTGTGTCAGCCCGATTCTCTGCACCCCCGCTGTGATGTCCAAGAGAAGGGCTGTGAAGGTTGGCTCCAGGTGGTGGGAAAGAGAGACTTGCCCTTTGGAGTGTCCAGCCGTAGAGATGTTGGTTAGAGAAATGGCCTTTTGTTTTAACTACAAAGCACCCCTTGATGGCAAGAAAAGTGGTTAGGTAGACAAAAAATTATGGAAGAAAAAATACAGCAAGAATGGTGCTTTCGAAGTTGATGGTAATCAACGGTGTGTGTTACTTAGAAGCCGATGTCAGTGAAATAAAATTCTATGCTTTGGCAGGAAAAAGATGCTTGAACTCTCCAGGAGTGCTGCACCTTTATCCTGGAAATGAAAGAGAAGAGAGATTCATACCCCTAAGGGTCTATCCCAGGACTCCTCCTCCTTTCTCTTTCATCAGTACAGGTAGCTGCTTCGCTCCGATTGCTTGTGCTCCTTCAGTGGCCTGGGCGTGGCTGTTTGCAGCTACAGATGGGAGCATCTTTACCAAAGTGAGAAAAACCAATTGATTTATCTGTCTTTTCTTATACAATTTGTTAAAGGTGATTTAACGTTGTTACTCCTCTTATCTGGGTGACATTTATACTGAGAATGATTCCCCTGTGTCTCACTTATTTGTGAGGGCGATGCTTTATGTGCTGTATAAATGCATCATTTCATTTCAGAAGCCTACGTGCCCGAGCCTCGTGTGGGCACTGCCTCAGCACACACTTTCCATTCTTCAGGAGCCTGTGCTCTCGGGTGGCTTCTGTCTCTGTTCTCTTAGTGCTCTGAGTACCTTGAGAAAAACCACTCAGGAAAGAATTAATGGTGCAGACCTTGCTTTGTGGTAGTGAACCTGACCCCTAGAGACCTTCACATGTACTCTCTAGTACTGCGTTGCAAGTAGCACATCTGCTGTAATTTGTTCCATTCTTTTATCACAGAAGCTGAAAAGGCAGTCAACAAAGTACAGATCGGATAAAATCTACCCTACAGCAGCATCTGAGCAACCAGAGAACATCAAGAAGAACAGATACAAGGACATCTTACCATGTAAGTTGGAAATAGCAAATGTTCCTCTTCCAGCTTTTTTTTTTTTTTCCTAGCTCGAGTCTGTTCCCATCTTCCAGTATCTGCCTGCACAGTTGCTTGTGTGTGAGGATACAACTGGCTGTCAGTTGGCCTTGAATTCTGCTGTTCAGTTTTAAGGCTTTGACTGTTGCAGTGCATGCTCTGGAAGACTTTGGCACGCATTTTCTACAGACAGAAGAACTTCTATTCAGAAGAAAACACATCCCCTAATAATTATCCTTGCAAGCTTTCAGGGTAGCATTGCAGCCACTTGTTTTCCAAGGCCTTGTAGAGAACAGCTTCGGACAAAGATGTACAAAGCAGACTACAGGCAAAAACTGTGGTGGCTTGTCCTGGCTTGATGCAGGAGTCTCCAGAGGAGAGTCTGTCCTAGGATCATAGCAGATTGTCCCTTTCATCCATTCTAGCTTGAAAAAAGAAAAAAAAAATCTAAACCCCCAGACCTCATCTGAGCCCGTAAGGTGGAGTGCAGGGTGATTTTAGGCTTGGTTTTCTCAATGGTCAGAGATTAGCATTGCACTGGGCTAGTGGCAGCATCTGCAGCTCTTGCCTAAGCCCTCACCACCACTCTGAAAGAGAGCTGGCCCGCCTGCCGCTCGCGCGGCGGCAACGGCAGTTCCGTGCAGGGCTGTCGGTAGGTGCGGGAGGAGGCGTTAGCTGCTTGCCCAGCCTCTCATCTGCTCTGGGATGAGCTCTCCGATGCACGTGCTCCTCCAAAGCACCTTGTGCTGCAGTCTGAGGAGCTCAGCTACCATGAAAGACAAACAGTAACTGCTGCTGCTTCTGCTTTTGTGCCTGCAGTTGACCACAGCAGAGTGGAGTTGTCCCTGATTACATCAGACGCAGATTCTTGTTACATCAATGCCAACTTCATCAAGGTATTGCTTCTTTCATGGTGGTTTGTCGTGCAAAGGTGCTTGTGGCAGCTGTTAGTGCTGCCTGGTTGAGTTGTGACAGGAGGAGCAGGTCCTGTGGCTCTGGTGACCAAAAGGACCGTGCTGTAGTTTCTGGGCTGTGCTCAGGGATAACTGACACAACGACGCGCGCAGTCAGTGAGCTCTTCAAAAACACCCCTTGCAGGAGAGAGGCACCAGGCCACAGGGCAAGGGACGTGTGCTCGCGTTGGGGTGGGTAGTGGAACAGTTTGTGGCTTGCAGCCCCCACTTCCTTGGCGTCACTGCCTTCGGTGGGTGACAGTGGTGCAAAGCCGCCTGCGGCCAGAATCGCCTCGCGCGAACCCGGCGCCAGGCAGGAAGCCTTGCACTGCAGCACCGCCGAGACCCGCCGCAGCCGCGAGCCAGCGGGCAGGTCAGCGCGGGCTGGCTCTCCATCAGGAGCTCCACGTGTTTTGGGGCTCCTGTGCTGACAACCCTTCTCTGATAGACAGAAGGTTTCCTTCGTTCTCCGCCATAGTGACCGAAGGCTCTGCAGAAGAACAGACCTTCACAGGGGGATCACGGTTCGTTCTTTGGCCAACAGACACAACGTGCCCAGCGCCACGCTGCAGAGCTGGGTCGGCTGTTGCAGCAGCAACCCTCCAAACTCCCAAATGCGCTGCAAGAACTGGTGGCCTCTGGGAGCAGATGTCACCTCAAGCCCAGCTCCCTGGCTTGGGTCTGCCTTTGGGAGGTTTGCACACCGCTGGTTTCTGGTTGCTTAATTTAATGTAGGTGCCTAAAATTTAACTACATAAAACGCCTTCTAAATCCTTAATGGGCTCACTGAATAGAAGTAAGATTCAGAAGAAGGAATGACTTTATTTCTGCTAGTGAACTATGCAAAGATGTCTCCGTGTCTGATTTAAATGCTGTTTTAGGGTGTCTATGGGCCAAGAGCATACATTGCAACGCAGGGTCCTCTCCCCACCACTGTCATTGACTTTTGGAGGATGATTTGGGAGTATGAAGTCTTGGTAAGGTGCAGATTTATACACCTTTCCTTTTTTTTTTTTAAAGAAAAGTTGTCTGTACAGCCAGCCAGAAGTCCTCTTTGACTAAGCAGAGAGTGGGAGTGTCAGGGCTTTACTCCAGATGTTGCATGTGCCCCGCATCCTTCCTGCCAGCCTCCTCCACACTGGTGCTGAGGCAGGGTCTGCTCCTGCCTGCCTCTGCCTTTGGGCTCTGGGTGGGAAAGGTGCTGGTGCCCAGGCTGTGGGTCATGCCCCGGGTTTGATCTGCCTGGCGGTCCGGGACACTGGGGAAGGCAGCCCACAGAGCTTCCTCATTGCTGAGAAGTACCCACAAGTGATGAGTTTGATTTGCTGTCTGGATAAGACACTTGTGTTCAGACTTTTATAATGAACCTTCTTTCTGCAGGTTGTGGTCATGGCTTGCATGGAGTTTGAAATGGGAAAGGTGAGTAACGTGCCAGAGGTGGCCTCTGCTGTGGCAGTGCCGGGGCAGGGCGAAGAGATGCAGGTTTTCATTAATCTCATTAGTGTGTTTCTGTTTGATACGAGCTGTTCCCTGGGGCTCCAGCTGCAGATTCTTAAACCGCTTCCAGTAGCGTATTTGGCTTCTTTGGGAGGGGAAAACCCAGCAATGGTGGCTCCAGGGAAGGGGAGGCTGGAGCTGGCTGCAGCTAGAGCCCGGCATGAATTCTGTCTTGCAAAGTGAGACAAGAGAGAGCGTGGGTGGGCCAGTGGTGAGTAACCAAACGTATCCTGCTTCTGGCAACAGAAAAAATGTGAGCGGTACTGGGCAGAGGTGGACGGCTCTCCCCTCCAGTGTGGCCCTTTCTCCATCGCCTGTGTGAGTACAGCTGCTGCAAGCACCGGGTCACATCACATGTGCTGGAAACACACGTGTCATCTGCAGAAAATGTGACTAACTTCTTCTTCTGCAGGAAGCTGAAGAGAAGAAAAATGAGTACGTGATTAGGACTTTAAAGGTGACCCTGAACGAGGTAAGTAGGAAAGGTCAAGGCAGGAAACGCATCCTGGCTAGCTTTACTATGTAAATAATATATTAAAATATGGCACACTTTGTGCAGAAAATTTTACACTGCTCAGCCTGCTACTTCAGATTTGACAGTAGCTAAAGGAACAAAGAAAATAAAAAATTAATTAACTCAAACCTCAATTTCTGAAGCTGTTTGTCAGCTCTAGCAAATCAGACCCTGGGTAAGTAGGGTCAACAGGCAACATCAGGAATGTCATAAAATGGCAATGCTGCTTTTATAGTGAGCACAACTGCAGCCTGCACCTCTAACCATTGCCTACCAATGCAGAGGGGAACTGGATGTGCCTGGAGCACGCCAGCTTCCCGTGCTGTGCCGCCGTCCCGGTCTGCGCCCGCAGGAGCTGCGGCAGCAGCCCCTCGGTGGCGTGGGCCAGCCTCGGCCCCTGCCAGCGTTGTTCTCCTCTTGCAGAACATCCGCACCATCTACCAGTTCCACTATAAAAACTGGCCAGACCACGACGTCCCCTTGTCCATTGACCCTATCCTCGACCTCATCAGTGAGATTCGCTGCTACCAGCCAGATGACAGTGTCCCCATCTGCATCCACTGCAGGTGGGTGAGCCGGTCACCGGTGGGAAGGGCTGCCGGACCCCCAGACCCCACACTCTCGCTTCCCAAGCAGCCGCGGGGGTGGTGGAAGCTGGAGCAAGCCCGCAGCCAGGCTCCTCTCATAGGAAGTCCAAAGGCAAAGGTGGCTGCTGGGGACAGCAAGCGCAGCTGGGTGGCAGGAACAGAGACAGGCAGCAGCAAGCCAGCAATAGCACATGTAGTTAAGAGACCAGAACCACTGCTGGGCATGGCCACGTGCGGGCTGGTTGCCACAGGAGGACTGAGAGCTGTTTGCCGGAGCGCGGATGTGCCTGCCAGCCTGCAGCAGAGCTGTGGGCAGCTGGAGCCTGGCGTGGGGCGGGTGAGGTTGCAGCAGGGCTGGCTGGTGGGTCTGCATCTCCTGCGGTGTGGGTCAGGAGGGTCACAGGGGGCTCTGGACCTTTTTCAAATACCCTTGTCAGAAAATACAGCATGCCTGTCCTCTGGCTTCTGCTAGCAACCCCGCTGTGGCTGTCGTTGCAGTGCCGGCTGTGGGAGAACGGGCGTCCTCTGTGCCATCGACTACACCCAGAAGCTGCTGAGGGATGGGGTGAGTGTCCGCCCGCTCTGCGCTTCGCACGGCGCCTGCAGGCAGCAGCGCCACATCTCTCTGTCGCTCCCTCACCTTCTCTCTCCCCCTCACTGCATGCAGATGACTTTCAGATGACAGCCATGAATGGGAACTCCCTGCAGCCTGACTGGAGAACAGTGGTGGCCAAACTGCCGATGCCCTGCTCCCAGTTGGTGCTGCTCCTCTCTCTTTAGGCTCTGCATCACCCATGCATTGCTCATTGCCATTGCTCCCCTCCCCATCCTGATGCTTGTACCAACGGGGCAGAATCCTCCCTCCCGTTGCTCCTTCTGGCAGGACCTTCAGGTCACAGAGCTGGGCTCTGCACTGGCCTTCAGTGTTCAATGTGACTTAACTATATGTGTCTCTCCACACTTAAGCATCAGAAATCCAGTGTTTCCAAACAAACACCTTGTTTTACTCTGACTCTTTAATAAAAATCTATGTGAGCTAATCCCTGGCCTTGGGGCAGGTTGCTGGGACTCGGAGGAGTGGCTGCTTTCTGCACCACAGCACCCCTGAACCCGCTGATCTGGGAAATCAGCGTCTTGTCCTTTCGTGCTATTCACAGCTGTTACCAATGCTGTTATAAAAAGGGTATTTTCTGTGGGATGCAAGACAGGAGGGAGGAGGCAAGCTGGTTCATAATAAAAAAAATAGTGCTTTAAGCAGTTCCTTTGTTAAAAATTTTTGCAGTAGCAGGCCTGAATTTTGGACACTGCTCTAAACTGCATCATGACTTGGAAGCTGCTTGGAATTAGACCTGTCTGTAATTTTTCATCTTTTCTCTTTTGCACAAGATTGTTCCGGTGAACTTCAGTATTTTTAGTCTGATCCAGGAAATGCGCACGCAGAGGCCTTCCATAGTGCAGACCAAGGTGTGTTCGGGAAATTCCACCAAGTGGTACGCTCTCCATACTGGGAGCTCAGCTTTGCCCCAGCAGGGTTTGCAGTAAGGAAACACAGAGCGGTTGTGCTCTGGGAGCTGGGGTGCATAGATGTTCTGCAAGGTCCCTTTTCTGAACAGAAGAATGATTTTGCAGAAATTAATTTGGTAGCTGACCATTTCCTTGTAGACAGCTGTAATGGCTTAGTGCTTGCAGTCTGATATATCGAACACTTATGCTGTGGGAGAAGGGACTGTCCAGGAAATAAAGTGGGAACTCTTCTCAGCTGAGATAGACTGAAGAGGAAGCTCGATGCAGAACAGCATTGTTTGCGCACCCGAAAAAAAACCCCAAATGCTTCAGTCTGAACCCTTTGAAAGTTGTGGCTTCTGCGTCTTCTGGGAACTTACCCTTCCAGCGCACCAGAAAGCGGCAGCTTCTCTCAGGAGCTGGTGCTTGATTTGGGTGATGGGTGACCATTTACAAGTACTGCAGGTGCTGGTTCTCATGTCAGTTTTATTTGTCTGGAACGCAGGAGCAGTATGAGCTGGTTTATGATGCAGTGATTGAGCTCTTCAAAAGGCAGATTAAAGCACTCGATGCCCAGGCGGATTCTGCTGCTTCACAGGTAAAAGTCCCCAGGATAAGCACCCTGCCTCCTGCAGCCTCAGTCATGCCGGCTCTAACCCAGATCCCTACTGCAGAGGTCTCCTCTGCAGACCTGGAATGAATCCCTGTGTTTTCTGCTACCCTTGATGCCCAAACCCAGCCTCTTTTCAAGTTACCCCATGAGAATCCAGCCGTTTCCCTGACAGTGCAATGCTTACCACAAGATTTGGCCCCAAGCAGGAGCTAAATTTTCTGCAGTCTCAAAACCATTTTCCATATACTTATATAATTGTTTAATGCAATGAGTGAATAGAAAAGCACCAGCTTTCTACAGTAGCGGCTGATTTCCATGTGGACGTGCCAGGGAAACTCGTCTTCATGGAGTGCTTGCAAGCAACAGAGTGACTTTCAGCCCGGCTGGGAAGCTTGGATGCACAAGGCGGTACGGCTAAGTGTTAGTCTGCAACACGGTGGTATTCTAGTGAGACAACCAGCGTTCCAGCCTGTCTGTGGGAGAGAGTAGGCTAAAATAACTTGTGAAAAAACATGTCAAAGTCTTTCAAATCTGATACGCTTCTGAGGAAAAACAATGTGGTCTTGGTATGAAGTTGCATATAAACAGGAACATCCAGAACATCCATGGTTAAGCTTTGCTTTGCTCTTGCTGTTCTTCTGTGACTGCTGGCACGAACCTCACCTTCCCTGTGTAGCTGTTTGCATCTGGCTGAAGTAAACGCATTGCCATTCTTAGGCAATGGCTGAAAGGTTACAGTTAGTTTGTTTTGTCAGAAGCTTTTGTGTAAAGAATTGGGAACAGGATCCTGCGATGGGACTTGTGCCTCAGTTTTGCCATAGGATTTGCAGGATGTTCCAAGCCAGAGTTGAGTGAGAAAAGAGTGGAAAGAGCCTCTTTCTATGTGCTGTGGACAGCCTGTAAGCAAAGGAGATGCAAGGCTAGGTTGACAGAAAATGCAGAAAACTGCTCGAGTCCGGATGTGGTTTTGTAGCTCCTGGCCAAACCTCTCGCCCACCTAAACCTCGCTGCCCTTTGAAAGCACTTTGCAAGGTATGGGGGATGGTCATGTGCTGAGATGTCACAAACGAAGCCAGCGCCTGACCTGCCCGGCTGAGTGCCCCCATGGGGTGCTGAGGGCAGAGCTGTCTGCGCAGGCTGTTCTGCAGGTGTTTGGAACAGCTGGATGGTCGCACAGCTCGCTGTACTCTCGTTTCAAAAAAGGTGCTGACAGGAATTGCTGTTTGGGAGGTTCTGTCCTCAGTTTTCAGCTCCAGCTTGGTGTTTTCAAGTTGGTGTTTGTCATTTGTAAACTGCGTTAATAATGACAAGTATTTGGCACAAATTCCAACTCCTGAAATAGTACGTGTGTGTTCTTTGCGTTCTTTTTCCTCACTCTTGTTTTCTAACCTTTTCTTTCCCTAGGTACATGCAAGGCATCCTGTAGCCAAGCCACGCCTGTCTGCAGTGGAAGATATTTATTCTCTGAGATTACTAACCTGGTAAGTATCCGCTGGGTTAGTGTTTTCACTCACTCGTACGATTTCAGGAAGATGCATCGTTTTATGTGCGCTTTGTGACACAGTTCTGCTTGAATGTTGCATTTCAGTTGCCAGCAGGATCTGCAGCTTCCCTCGAGTCACACTTTGACTTTCACATCTGTTCCTAACATCATTCCTGCTCTTCTCACCAAAGTCTCTCTGCGACTGAGTCTCAGCCTCTTCCCTGTGTGCCGTTATCTGTCCCCCTCTTCTGCCCTTGGCTCTGTTTCATGGTGCGCTTACCTGGTGTTTCACACGTGCACTGCAAACACGTCGCAGGGCAGTATAGGAAAAGGCTGATGCACAGGGAGATACTCCAGTGCTGGGTCACTTCAGCCCTCTGCCCTGAGCTGTGCACGCTGCAGGGTGTCCCCAGACTGGTCCCATCTTTCACCTGCACGTGCCACTCCAGTGCTGCCACTCCAGAGCCTCCTGCTGTAGGAACAGCAAGTCCGAGGAGTCCAGCTTCCCGACACGGGCAGCTTCAGAGAGCAGTGGGATGTCTCTGAGGGCATGTTTTGGTTTGCAGTGTCTGCTTTCTGTAAATAATTTTGCTTTTTGGTATAGTTTACCCACATAAAGGGGCCTCCTCTGTTCACCATTTAATGGTGTTGAAATGGGGCACCAGGGTGCACAGCCCTTCCCTCTGCTCCTTGCTGGAGCCTGGGCCGGGCTCTGCGTTCCTGGGAGACAGATCTGTGCTTAGGAGCAACGTTGTGGGGCCTTGTAAGTAGGCTAAGAGAGATTTCCGAGTACTAGATGGCTTCGGCTTCACATCACAGTGCTTTATTGCAGCTCAGAGCCAGCGGAGCAGCATGCACATCAACTTCTTCCTCCGGTGGTACAAAGGGAAGCATCCCTGACATCGGTGTCTGCCACGGGAGTGCACGACAGCTCCGGGCATGGAGTCGCTCCCATCAGACAGGCCGTCTCCTTCAGCACTTTGAACTTCATCAGCTGCAGGAAGGCAGCTGCCGCTGACAAGTGGGGCGCTGGGGATGCTCTTCAGAAACACCGCAGTTTGGAGTTCAACAGCATCTCTCCTGAGCAGCTGCTTCTGAACCCGGAGCCGACGGCAGCGGGCAGGAGAGGGCCTCGTGGCAGAGCACCCCTGACACGGACTGCATCGACCCCTTTCATGCTGGCGCAGCGGGGAGAAGGCTGGGAAGGGGATCGAGGGGATGCAAAGCCCGTTTGGAGTTCACGGTTGCCAAATGCCTGTTACTCAAGCTTTCAGGTGAAGCAGCAGGATGGATTTTCCCCTGTTGAGCTGAACCACTCGAGCATAGAAGCCAATGGCCCCCCAAGCTACAGGAACCGTGGGCGACACCCTTACCCTTACTTCTGCTCAGCAGAAGACCCCTACTTCTCCTCGCTCTCTCCAGATGACCCCGTGTCTCCGGTGTTTACCGAGTGCTTTGTGGAGGGGCAGGATGCATTTCTCCCTTCACGCGCTGTGAGTGCCCCGCTGCCCGCTGCTGTGGCCAGCTCCCCGCCACCCGGGCCTGCGTCCCACGACGCTCCCCCGATGAGCAACGAGGGGATACCGTCATCCTCCCCCAGTAAGTGGTGCAGCACTGCGGCACGCGGGGCTTGGTGGCCCTGGGCTGTGGCATGGCGGGGGGGCTGGCGAGTGTTGTCTGTTGGCATCCGGGCAGGGCTGTAGCTGCTCCTCAGCGCTGCGTTCCCATGGGAGCTGAGGGAGCGACTGGTTTCAGCCTCACACTCGTTGCATCCTGCCTTAAGCTTTTCCCGTAAAAATCAACAACATTTTTAGAACAGCGTGATTTTGGGTTTCGCATTACACGGTGGCTCTGCACTACCATGTCACCTCGGCACGGCTCTCACAGGAAGGCAGGGATCGGTGCTGAGCGATTTGTGTAACAGGGCGCTCCAAGAAGCATTCAGAAAGCTCCCAGAAATGGTTTTCTCTGAGGATCTAGTTTCCAGGTCAAAACCCACTCCTTTGTGCAGAGTATCATGCAGGTGGATGCTGGCATCCCACCGAGACTGAGAGAACCAGGACTTAGACGTTAGTGTTTTCCCCAGATCTGTAGCCTTAAAACCATCACCTGCCACATGAATAACAGAATTGGTCTGGTCTGGTCAGCCCTGGCCCAGTCGGACATTTCCCATTGTCCGCAGCTTTGGCATTTGCTCAGATTTGTCCTGCTGAGGCCCTTCATCATTCAGTGTCACAGAAGTGTGCTGGTTACCTGGATGCTGGAGACTCTTGGACAGTAACGGGAGTTGCACCACAAGCCAAGCAGCAGTGGTACCGCCAGCTGCACGCTTGCTGTGTGCTGGGAGTTCGCTCACCGTTTTCCCCCACCGTGCAATGGCAATTCTGCTGCCAATGCTGCTGGAAGCCTGCCCCTGGGGCCAGGTACCTAGCAGCAGGTGAATTGGTGCTGGGGGCTACTTAGATTTTTAACTAGGGTTTAGAGATGTTTAACCATCATTTCTGGGGCACGGTTGGGCAAGAGCAGTCAGCTCTCGGAGTCTCTACAAAGGTCTGTAGCTCTGCTGTGTTGTGCCGCATGGGTAACCTGTCCCTGTCTCTCCAATTAGCCACCCTGCCACAGCCAGATGATGATGATGATCCTCCGCCCCTGCCTGAGCGAACCCCAGAGTCTTTTATTGTGGCCAGTGAATCCGGTAAGTGCATTTGACAAGGCAGGGGCTGAGAAGTGCTCTGAGGGCCCTTCCCATGCCTGTGCCGTGCCGTAGCACCTGGCAGTGCCTTTGCTCTGGCTGCCTGGGATGAGACATGACCACTCTTGTGTTCAATTATTTCTAGAATTTCCTCTGGCCACTTCAGATTTTCAGCTTCCAGCCAGAAATACAAATATCAGAACGTCTTTGGAGTGGAGTGGTGAGTCTCACTCAGAGGTGGTTAATGACTCTGTGAGGCTGAGACCATGCAAGGTAAGAAAATGGGGTTTTATCTCTTCTCCAGCACTATGTTTCCTTGTCGCAGTTCCTTCTGTGAGACAGACCCTAGTTTTGGCACTGTGTACTGTCCCTAAAGTATTTCAGGGCTCAGAACAGGAGGGAAGATGTGGTCTCAGTCAGGCTTCTCCTCATCAACATCTACTTTACTCCAAACATTACTTTTGGGGGTCCTAAATCCCATGCAAGGTAGTAAACATACGGTCCCTCTTTTAGAGAAGGACAACGGAGACAGAAGTTGGTGGTTCGCTGAGGTTCACACTGCCCTGTGGAACAGGCAGGAGCTGAACAAAATTTAGGCATCTCTTGCTCATCCCCTAGTTGAATTATAGCTTTGTAAAGTGAAACAGTCAGGCGTAAGTCTCTCTTCCATTACATGAGCATGGAGGTGTGTGTGGGAGGCTGTTTGCACATAACATCATTTCCTCGTCTTCTCTGGCTTGCTCGCGTGCAAGAGAATGACATTTGGTTGTGAGAATTTCAAACACCTTCCTTGTTTTTTGTTTCTAGAGTGTGAAGCTTCGGAGCCCAGAAAGAGGTATAACTTTACTGCTGGGATAAACTGCCTCCGGAAACAAGATATGCTTTTTACTGAAGCTGCTTTGCCATATTTAGTAAACGTCTTTAGGATCTGTGCTCAGTCCAATGGAAGTTTTGTGTTGCCAAACAGTTCTGCCACTAAATGGTTCTAAACAGAACCAGGCAGTTCTGCAACCCAGTGGGCTGGTAGTTTTGAATTTCCTGATCAACTCCTGCCTCACTCTGTACATGACGATGCTCCTTGCAGCTCCTCAGCTGAGGCTTGTCACATCTTTTGCTGCATGTTGTGTGTTTCCTTTGAGAAAGGAAACATACATATATATATATATATATATATATAAAAAACATCACACTCTCTCTCAAGCTAGGTAACCAACTCTTTTATCTTTGCTTTCTTAGAGACAACCCGGGATCGCTCTAACTCTCCCCCCCCTCTTCCTGAAAGAACCCCGGAGTCATTTGTTCTTGCTGATGCAGCGAGTAAGTGATAAGTTCTTTTCTCGGCATATAACTGCGATTTTATACTTACACCTAAACCTGTGTATAGCTTAGGAGATCGTGGCCCACTTGTTCAAAGCATTACCAATGGTAGTGCTTCAGGACTTAACTGCAGGAGAGCTCAGCAGATATAAAGAAAGTAAATGCAACTAGGGGACTGCTGGAAATTTCTAGAATTGGTGCATTACAGGAAATTAAAAGCAACAACAAAGCACTTAGAAAAAAGCAGGAGGATTCGTGAATGACCGCTGAAAATGTTCTGATCTCTGTTCCCAGGTCTGCAGCCTGCTGCAAGAAATTCTACGAGTCCCGTGGGCTTGGAGAACAATGCTGCTGAATCATCGTCAAAAGAGCCTACAAAATGCTTCAGGAGAAGCAAGGTAAGACAAAAAAAAGCTATTGAGAATGGAGAGGGTGAGAAGAAGATATAGCTCTAGCTACAGCTATTGCTACTCTCTCACTGCTAACCTTGGGAAAATTGCCTGCTTTGAGACCACTCATAGTTAGGGCAAGGAAACAAGACTAATAAAAATACTCTGTTGTAGAAATACAAACAAAACCATCGTCTGCACTAGGAACAGAGTGCCACAGCCATACCCGTGTGAATGGCTACGCCTCCGCATTCCCTCTGCCTGAAACGTCAGCTCCTCTTGGAAAAAGTTCCTCGAGCGGAGTCTGAGCAGTCTCCTCATGCTGTGGCCCTGGTCAATTATCCTCATGAGCGACTGTACTTCAGGATGTTATGGTTGAGCAGAAAATCATTTGAGGAAAACAGCAAGAATACAAACTGGAGGCATTTGGGATGGCTAGAAAAAAAGCTCAAGACAAAGTGAATGGCGAAACTCTGCATTTCAGTCTCAGCTGCTAGGCATGACACTTTTTATGAGATGTGATACACGTATATTTATCAGTGAATTCCCTTTATCATAGTAGCTGATATACTGCTTGCCACACTTTTTTCCAACAAGCTTTTTCTTTTTTTTTTTTCTCAACAGAGCTTGAAAATACTGAAAAATGTGAGAAAGAGTAAGTCTTTCAGGCTAATGTGCATCTGCCTGATGGCTTTAAGCAAGTATATAAACAAATATGTGGGACTGACTTTTCAAGAACCTGAACTAGTCAAATGTGAAATGCCCTGCACATCTGCCTGCTTTGGAGTAGGACATACAGAGCTGCGCTGGCTAGCTGAGCACCATCACATCTGGAGAGCAATAGTGGTTTTAGGAGTATCATAAGGATGCTGTGGTGCCCTTGGGTACCCTGGGGACAGCTCCTGTGTACCCAGATTACCAAATTCTTCACGTCATTCAAACCAGTGTTGTGGGACAAATACCCTAAAAGTGGGGGATAGGGGTGCTGTGGGGAATGCGAGCCTCATCCTGGATTCTGCTTGGTCTATTCGGAGTGTAAATAAGGAGTTTCTCATTAAGTTCCCTTTGATCTAAAATTAAAATGCTTATCTTGAAAATAGGGCTGCTAAAAACTGCTTAAAGCACTTCTGAGCGAACATTTTCCCAGTGGAACTGCACTGCAGTAGAACCCTTGCTCCCTGCCATGAGCAAATAATGTTGTTAAGACCGTGTGGCATTCATGCTCTGCTAGTGTGGAAAGTACTTAGCTTTGTCTTGTGCTGAACAGCATCCATGCTGAGTGTCACTGTGCATGTGGCAATACGTGTTTTCCCGTAGGTGTGTCCGAGTCTGGCTCTTCAGGGAATTACCTTGGTGACTAACTGCTTCAGTCCGATTTTTTATTTCTAGGCATCTGTAGTCCATCTTCACTGACAAAACCATCAGAATCTGCCCCGTCAAACCACTCGAGGTCTTTCCTTACCTTTGGTATGTTTTTCTCTTTGTGTTTTGGTGTAGGAAGTACCTGGTTTTTGAAAGTCTAAATGCAGGTACCAGGCAGAATACTAGATTTCAAACATTACAAATAATGCTTATGATTTTTTTTTACACATGTACAACTTTATTCACAAATTGTTTAAAGAACAGGTAAGGATGGAAAACACAAACCCTGAAATCTACTCTGACACGTTTCTTGGTGTGTGAAGGGTCTGAAGTGTGCATTTGGCTTTCTTGTATCTGAAGCCTTTATGTGGCAACAGAGACAGGAGCAGACAAATACAAAGCTGTAGCATTGCCATGAGGCTGCTGCCTTATGTTGTGTAATATGGCAGAAGAGAAACAGCGTAGTTTCCATTTACAATTTTTCTACCAGACAACAGTCATTTATTAGATTAGGCATAAAATCTAGTTATCTTGATATTCATGCTGTAGTAACTGGATTTTTTGATAGACACATAGTCAGACTGTTTTTGCAGCAGCTGACTTACAACTACAGTATGTTACTTTAAGTCTACCAGCTCTTAAAGTTTGGGAAAGAACTGAAATTACAAGTATTTTCAAATACCATATTATCTTAAGGAATTACATAATCAGCATCTATAACATACAGAATTTGTTGCATTAAAAAAAAAAATTTCTTTCTAGGCTTTGCAAATCGATTTTCAAAACCTAAAGGACCAAGAAATCCACCACCAGGATGGAATATTTAGATACATCTTTTACATTTGATGTTGCAGATTTGTGAGGCTCTGATACGCCTTGAGCGCTCATCCCAGTAAGGTTTCCATCAATACGTCAAAAGCTGTTGCATGATATTTGCAGCTCAGGCACTACCTGCACATTCTTCGTCAGCTAAACCTTAAGGAAAGAAGAATATAAAAACATCAGCAGCTAAGCATTTTCAGTTAATTTACAACAGGATGGAAACTAAAAGCGGGAATAGCTATTTTATCATAAGGAGGGATGCATTTTTGTTGTGTTTTGAAATGTATTCACTTCAAAAGGATGGACTTGAGTGTTGTGAAACAGAGCTACGTAAACTGGTGACAGGATCCAGCGAAGGCCACGGGGTGACATGGAAGGCCAACGGAGCGGACCAAAGCAGAAGACGACTCTGGATCGTGCAGACACGGCATCTGTGTAGCTCCCTCACGTCTGTAGGCCTACCGTGACCAAAGACCCACACTTCCTTTAATGTTTACGTTACTTGGACTACAGGAGAATTAGCATCTCAGATTTTAGAAATAATTTTAAAGTTTTTTTTTCATCGGAGCGAATCAGATAATTTGTATTTTTGGTCAGTAAAACTGATCATCTAGAAACTAAACTAGCGTTAACTGACTGCCCTTGCTATCTGGGGGTAAAAAACCCAAACCAAACAAGACACCCCCACGGCAAGCAAAGTATTGTTGTATTTTTAAAGCAATACTGGTTTTAAGGATTTGTGACTCTCCAGCACAAGCTTTCAGATGCGTATCGCGGAAGGTGAGATTTCTGGGCAGATTCGTCACCAGGTTGCACTCTGCTATTTATGTTCTCAGTGGGGAGGGATAAAGCTGTTGAAAACCGGTCAGTGTGATTGTTTTCCAGTAGAAAGAGAAAACCAAGGCGGGACCGGGGGCCTGCGGCGGAGAGAGGCGCCCGGTGACGGCCGCTGGCACCGACAGCTCGCGCTGCCCGAAAGCTCCTTTTGCCGGAGCAAAACCGCAGCGCACAGCGCGCCCGCCCCGCCCTCCGCCGAAGCCACCCGTCTCCTCCACAGCTACCCCAGCAAACGGCCTTACCTAACTTACGGCGCCGTGGCAAACAGCTCCGTCGCACCGGAGCCCGGCGCCGCCAGCGGGCAGGAGGCACCGGACCACTCCGAGGT
>JAVJGI010000038.1:6906510-6925236 GCA_035590275.1 Ibycter americanus | reverse complement strand
GGGGCCGGGCCGGGGCCGCGGCGGAGCGCGGTGCTGCGCCGGGCAGGTGTCGCCCTGCGCTGCCTGCCTTGGCGTGTGCTGGAAGCCGGGAGCCGCCGCTTTGGCGGGGGTGGCGGCGGTGTTTGTGTTTGGTGGTTTGGTTTTGTTTTTAAAGAAATGCCCTGAGATTTCCCTAACAGGAAGGCCAGAACGTCTCTGGAATTTTGGAGTGTGTGTGTGTCTTTTTGTTTTTTGTTTTTTTTTTTTTATTACAGTACAGAATGACTGTTTTGGTTCTGCTTGCAAACTTGCGATAGTAAAAAGCCTCTTGGTGAGAGCAACACAGACAAAAAGCAATTGTAAAAGCTGCTGTAATAAATATATTATGTTGTGACTTACGCTTCAGGAGCGTGCGTGGAGGTGTTGTGCCAGAGATCAGAGACGCAGGCGCGTCAGGAGCTGGGTCTGTAGCAGGAGCTCCAGGTAGCGCCGTCTTAAGAATGGGCAAAAGTGCTGTGAGGAGAAACTTCTCACTGCTGGCTAATGCTTCTAAACCATGGTGTTTGAATAACGATGATAAAAGCTACTGGATAGTAAGCTTCAAAGTTTAGCACGATGAATGTCGATAAAGCTGCAGAAGCAGTAGATCTTCCTAGATGGGGAGTGTCACGGTGGGTCGGTTCTTGCTCAGTGATCAGGTGAGGCCTTCTTTTAATGAAGCCTTAAACACGATTGAAATCACCATCTGAATTCCAGATTTGCAAATGAAAGCTGTTTGCTCACTGGAATTATCCTGAAGCTCTTCACTACTTGCTCTAGACTGCACATCTAGTGGGTTTGGGGATGGGACGGGATTTCTTTTCTTGTCTTATCAGTTCTTTCTTCTATGTATGATCAAACTGTTTCTTTGACTATACTATTCTTATCTTTGGCCACAGGTGACAATGAACATCTCCAGTGTTTTTGCTGTTTAGTAATGATGCTAGTGTGTTCAGTTAGGTGGTGTCTAGTAGTTTTAGACTGGCTGACTTACTTGCCCTGCTGTTGCTCTACCTCACTGTGGGAGCCCATAGTTTGGTGACTTGGCTGTAGCTCTCTGTTTGAGGTTTATTTAAAGGAGTAATTAAAACTGTATTTCCTTCAAGGGTGTCAGGCGTTGCCATAATGTCACTGTCTAGCTTCACTTAATACAGAGGTTGCTCCCACTGTAGTACTGGCACTCTGCTGTGTTCAGCGGCCACGGCAGTGGGCAGGGTAACTTTTATCCTGAGAACAGACCAGTGTTCACTGGAAGTTCCAAAATGTAAAGGATGCTAGGTGTACGTCTGCTCTGTCTTCAGGCAGGAAGAGAGATACTCTGCATTAAAACTAGTGCACGTCTGAGGTTTTAAAACTATATCTAAAATTAGAAATGCTTAAAATAAGACACCTTTAACAACCAGAAATTAACTTGGAAACATCTACAGGGAAGCATTCCCAACAGCTCAGTGGCGGCATGCAATTCTTGCTTAGTTTCAGCTTGGAATCTCTGGTTCCACCAGAAGAAAGATCTGTGTGATTAGTGTGTTCGTTGCACTTAGTAAAGAGGTATCTATACTTGAGAGCTTAGTGATTGAGAAGCTTATGCACGCTTAACTTCCGAGACTTCCAGAAAAGCTTATTCAGAGAACTGTTTCGGTTGACTTAACAAAACGAGTGGTACTGTGTTTCTTTTCCTGGTTTCCCTAGCTGTAATGCAAAAATAAGGGCTTTTGCTGTTTGTAAAGGCTAACAGCAGTACTGTGAAAACTTGTATTTCAGGTCCTAAGACAATAGTATGAAGTTAGTATTAAGCAATCTACTCTTTCTTTGCTTCGTGAGTAATTCTGTTCATTACACTGGGCTGTTAGAAGGTCAACCATCTTTACTAAAGAGCTCCAAGACCAAACCGGTAATGATACAGTTAAATACTGTGATTAGGCCGAATAACTTGAAGCTGTATGTGTCTATCATTACACCTTTTCTCCTAGATCGATGCAACATGCTTTTTTCTTTAACTTTAAGTACTGCAAGAGAATAAAGAGGGAATACAAATCTGAAAGCTTTGCAGACAAAGGAAGGGAATTTTGTTAGCACAAAGCACTGTGCTGTGGGAAACTGAAAAACTTATAGCTGTTGCTTCTTCTAGTCAGATGTTACCTTCAGCGGCAGATTGTTCTGACCCCACAGCTGTTCCGGTAATATGGCTCTTAGAGGTTTATGTGTGTTGTTGGCATGAAATAGTTCTTTGATTCAGGCAGATTAAAATCTTGTCTTGACAATTAAGTATTTTAACAGCTGGACCATCAGGATTTCTACCTAGCATTGTCACTTGCTAAGTATTACATGAATTAGTTTTTGTTTCTAAAAAATGAGCAATTAAACTATTACATTTTGCCTAGCAGTACTACTTTACATTTTATCTCTCAGCCTTTAGCCTTTTACAGGTTGATTAACCTTTAAAAGAAACCAAAACAAACAACAACTCTTAATTTCTAGCTCTGAATTAACTGGGTAGTTAACTGTAACACTAGCAGAAGATAGCTGTGGATGTGATGATTCTGATCTTTTAATACAAAAGATTAGCAGTCTAAGATTTTTTTATTATTATTATTTATTGTTTGGCCAGAAGGCTAACTGCCTCAAGTGTTTTTACCTCTAAATGTCTACAATGTTTGTACCTCTTCAGTCGTGCTCTGTTTTGCTTCTATATTGCATATCCAAAATTGGGGAACTGTTCTGTAATGAAAGTCTTAATGTTTAAATGTTATGCATACTTGTTTATCCTCTTCCCCTGCATGGCACTGCCTTAAATGTCAGAAGTTACTAATATACTTAATTATAGACGTTCTGAAATATGGACTCCTTTTAAAGGTATTCTAGTAAATCTGTTAAAAATGGAAATATTTCTAAGATACCAAGCTTGAGTTTTGGAAGTTTTCCTTAATCCCAGGCTTTCTTTGCGTAATAACTAGAAGTACTGCATTTTTTGCTGTATAATTAAGTCTTGTAAGTCAAAAGTCACGGCATTACTATTGGCCAGTCTTCCTGGGAATAGATAGCTTTAGCAAATGAGAGGTCTTAATTCTTTTTGGGTGAATATGCTGCAACTGCAGAACTCTAATCTTCTCTTTATTGTTGCTGCCAGAAACTCCAGACGAAAATGGCAAAACCCAGCGAGCTGACAGTCTTATTATGAAGAAGATAAAGAAAAAAAAGAAAAAGAAACACCGGGAAGATATGAGGGGAAAACGCCTGAAGATGTACAATAAAGAAGTGCAGACGGTGTGCGCTGGACTCACTCGCATTGACAAAGAGACTCTGTCTCAAGGACAGTGTGATAACTTAGAAATGAACAAGGAATCCTTCAGGTATCTGAAGGACGAGCAGCTCTGCAGACTGAATTTGGGCATGCAGGAATATCGAATACCCCAGGGAGTACAGACACCATTTGTGACCCACCAGGAGCATTCTGTTCGCAGCAGCTTCTTGAAAACTGGCACTAAATTTAGTAACTTCATTCATGAAGAACATCAGTCCAATGGTGGTGCTCTGGTCCTTCATGCTTACATGGATGAACTCTCATTTTTGTCTCCAGTGGAGATGGAGAGATTTGCAGAAGAGTTTCTTGCGTTGTCATTCAGTGAAAATGATAAAAATGCAGCTTACTATGCTTTAGCCATAGTACACGGAGCAGCTGCTTATTTACCAGACTTCCTGGATTACTTTGCTTTTAACTTTCCTAACACTCCAGTGAAAATGGAAATTTTGGGCAAGAAGGACATTGAAACAACAACAATTTCAAATTTTCACTCTCAGGTAAGAGCTGTTTAAAAGCATAAAACTTGCACAACATGTAGATTTGATTAATCTCATTAATCCAGAACAGGGATGGCCTGAAATAAGTGAGGCACAATTTTTTTATTTTTTTTCGCTAAGATGATGAGGCCACTGCTACTGCACTGTTTATGCCTGTTTCTGCTTAAAGCTCTCTTGTGCCCACTGGTAGTTGGGGAATCACACTTTAGACACTGCTAACTGTGATCTGAAAAGATCTGCACTGATCTTCTTGCAGACTTTCAGTTAATCTTCTAAACTTGGGAGAACGCTGATATCATACAAAACAATAGCCAAGTCTGTATTAAGAGTTGGATAGATTGCAAATACCAACACTGCTTGATCTGTTTAGGGTTTTTTAAGGATGTTATTTTTCAAGTTCCAGTATATCATTCACAAAAGGTTTTTTTTTTTAACATCTTAATTCTGGTTAGTATATACTAGTCAGTAGCTGGTACTGGGTGTTTAAACAGAGATGTGGTTACTTTTAATTGCCCTTGAAAAAGGCTTTCATTCTATATACTACCTTGATTTCCATAGTAGGCTTGAAGTATCTTGAATTCTCAAACAGTATTTCCATGTAACTTAAATGCATGCAACAGTAATAACTTCAAGATTCCCACATGAAAACCTCTTGGGTTTGACTCTTGTGATCAAGCTTAGAAGCATTTATGAACATAAAGCAACACTACAGTTTAGATAAATGCGTTTCAGATGGAGGAAAGCCTCTTCCTGCTTAGTCTACTCTGAGAAAGATTCAAACTGCTGATTACTTCTAAACACTTTAATCAAGACCTTAATTTCTTTCACTGGTTCACCTGTTGGAAGGAAAAACTTGAAACTCTGTAGTGGAGTGCAGTTCAGTACTATTGGAATAGACCTTTAGCAACAGATTTTGAAATGGTAATGCTTGAGGATGGGCTGTCTGGATCTCTCCAGAGTTCACCAAATGCCTATAAGCAAGAATGCGTTGGAAAAACAGTTGCTGCTTGGTCACTTCCAGCATTTGTCATAGGTATTATTAAATCAGTAATTCTGATACTTATTTGTTTGACAACAAATAGCTACTACAGCACTTATTTTAAACCAGTTTTTATTTATTGGTTTAAGTAACTGTGCTGCCAGAGCTGCATCAGAGCATACAGTACTTCAAAAACAGTCTGTCTGATGAGCATACAAACTGCTGCTATCAGCAAGAACGCTTTTGCACAGTACACACCTGTGCTCTGCAGATGTGAAATTTGGCCACAGGTTAGGTTTTAAAATCTTCTGTGTTAGCGATTTATCTATGTTCTTTGACGTAATGATTACATTCTAATTTACTTGGAGTACATGTGATGACCCCCTGAAATGGCTAAACAGTGCCAACTGGGTATTTAACAATTACACTTTTTCTTGGTGAATGTTTCTGTTTTGTGAGCATGCGTAGCTTATACTATAAATACATTTGAGGAATATATGGTAATAAGTAAGAGGCTTCGCTGGGTTATAGTCAGTGCTGGTATTTCAATTAATTCTATTTTAAGTACTGTCTAAACTTGATTAAGATTGAGTCATGACATAAGGTTCAGTTGGTCTAAAACACCTCTCTAAACCCAGCTGCAGCGTGACCTGGTTAATCCTCTCTGAAGTACGTTAGTGCGGTTCACACACTGAGCAAATGTAGAAAAGTATAGTTGTCACAACTCTTTAAGACAGCTGGAACAGGACTTACTGGAGAATGTAGAGGATGGTAAAGCATCTAGTTTAAGGGTGCATTTAAGCTGATGGTAGATTCAAACTATGGTAGCTGCATACTGCTGAAACTCCCAGTTTTTGCAAGCTAGCTTATCTTTAAATAGAGAAGGCTAAAATGCCCTGCTTAAGAGAGCACAGGGAGGATATCTGGCTATTTTACTGCTGTTCCGTGGCAGCACTGTTGAGGAATGAAGAGATGGGCTAAGCTTCGCTTTTGGACGTTCCTGTATAAGAAATTGTACAATGTGAAAGCACTTTACAGTTATGCCTTAGCACATTAAATGTGTTACAATATTGTTGTATGTGGTAATACTGATAGTATTTTTAATTGAAGATACTTGGATGAAAGTCACCTCCGTTCTGTATGCATGAACTTGTTTGCTATACTGGCACAGTATGTCTGCCCACACTGTGGCAAGGGGATTTTGAGCATTAGGCAGTCTTGAGTTCCGATGTCATGGTGTCAAGAAATCAAAATTTGATCTGTAAACTGCAAGTTAACTGAAAGTTAGTGTGACCTTTGGCTTGTACAGCATTCAGCTGTTCTGTGTACCTTTTCAGATAAGCTGAATTTTAGTAGGAGGTGTCTCCAATTCAAAATAAGGACTTTAATCTCAAAGACTTCATAAAAATCTAGTGATAATTAACTTCCTTGCAAGGTGAATCCCTTTGTTCTTAGCGTAGTGAGGACAACGTAAATGGAATGTTTATACCAAAGCACTCCAATGTGTATTTGTAGTATAAATGTTTGGTTTCTGTGTATTAAAATAATTAAGCTTCAGTGTTCTGTGGATTTTTCGCTTGCATTGACTCTGGCTCATTTGCTCTGATACTTTAGTGGTAAAGCTAAGCTTCAGTTCAGAGCTATTCACTTGGACTAAAGCTTTCAAGACTCAAATCACTGAACAGTAATTTGCCTTCACGTAAGGGCATACTTCAATTTGGAAGCTCTTAGCAATGCAGCTAGAATGAACTCTTATTTTCCCTATCAGTTGTTTCAGTACAACTGCTTCTGGGTCTACTCAGTGAAATGGAACATTTCTAGACTTGAAAAACCACTTCTACTTTTGGTTTGGGTTTTTGTTTTTTTTTTTTTTTCTTTCCTCAAGAAGAAACTGATTAAGTGCTGGATGGGTTCTCTATATGGTCCAAAGACCAGTCAAACTGCCACAAAGGAGTGGGGTTTCTGAGAACAGGCCAGGGCCAGGAAAGAGTTGGGGGAAGTAGGTGTTGCATAAGCTGATCTTGCTTCTGGAAAGGAGGTGGGAGAAGCAGCAAGCAGGGAATGTAGGCTAAGTTTTCCAACTCCTGCAACATACTGTCAGAAAAGGTTACTCTCTTCCTGACATCTTTAGTTAATGAGCCATATCACAGTTTGGTTGTCTGCCCCATCTTTTCTTACTTCTGGAAGAAGGTCTCTTATTTTGGAAGAGCAATTTCGTTTTTAGCAGAAGCCTTTAAAGTATGAAATGGAGAAACTGTGCATCTGTACTGCAAAGTTAATTTGGTTTGTCACTTAGCCATATAAATAATGCTCAATGGTCTTACTGAAGTATCTGACAGGTTTTAGTCAAACATATAACCCTTGCTGTAATGGCACGTCACACTATCCTCCTTTCCTCCTTCTGTTGTAAATAGTAAGCCACCTTGCGTTCTTGCTTTCTTCCTTGCAGCGCAGTGTTTGCGTGGTTGGTTTTATAGCTGACTTGACATACTAAAATACTGTCACTGTCAACTGATTCATGCTTTTCTTGGAACTAGAGAGAAACTTCTGAAACTTAACCTCATTTGTCTCAGGCTTGTGCCTCATCTGTATGCCTTCCTTTTACCCAAGCAGAGGTATACTGCTTGCTTAACCCTTCGTGAGCCAGGAGTCTGAATTATCTCAATAACATACAAATACCACATCCGTAACTTCTACAGGAAATGTTGTCTACTTCTGTTCCCACTCAAGTGCGTGAAACAGACAGGCATATCGTTCAGCTGCTATAAAATGTCTCCGTGAACACTGAAGAGCTAATTTTAAATGCCTGTAACTTCACTTTTTGTGTGATCCTGTATGGAGCAGGGGGATACGTAGGGTAGCGATAGCTGTTTGGCATTTTGAAAGAGTAGAGGACACTAGCCTGATGGTCCTTTTGCAACAGTAGAGATAGTGCGTGGTCTGATCTGTAGATAGTGGCAGGTACTGCTCATACGATCTACTAATGTTTTTAAAGAAGTGTAGTGAATAAATTATAGCAATGAAGGTGCTGTGGTAATAAGTTATTAACTTCTGACAGGCATGTAAACTGGAAGGACCCAGGCTAAGTTCCTAAACAGGAGTTGAACTTTAAACATAAACAAGAAACTTTGAGAAAGGTCCTAGTGGATATAGCAAAGTGACTTCACATATTTCATAGTCACCTCTTTCTTCCCTGAAAAGAGGGGTGCATGAAGATGGCTGTGAAATTAATATAGCTGTGGAGAGTGCATCTAGAGCACTTGGAAAATAAAAGGTCAAAGTAGTTTGCAGGAAGGTGCAGCAGGAAGGTGCAGCAAGCAGGTTACTTGGTCTTCCTTTACACTTGGGTGGTTGAGTGTCCCATGAGTAAGGTGCCTGTTCTTCTAGATGGTCATGAATATGCTTGTTATTACATACAAGCGCTTAGCATATTCCGTATTCTTGAGACGACAGACCTAACCAGTGGTATTAGTATTTCTGCTGCTCTGGAGAAATTGAGGAGGAGGTGGAAACTATACGTGAAAAGGAGTTTTTTTACAGTATATTAAACTAGTTGACTATTTCCCCTATGATTCAAGTGCTGAGGTGAATACTACAGTCTGCTGGGGATTGCCATGAGTTGGTACATATCTTCAGTGTAAACATGTCCTGGTTTTAATTCTCAAGTGTATATATTTCTTTTTAAGTTCTATTAAAAACTAGCAAAACATTGAAATCCAAGATTTCCTTAAAGTATTTCTAGTGTCTCCTTTATAGCTCTTGAATTCTTTTCTGTTTTTTCATTGCATTCCAGTGCATTAAAAAAAAAAGTTAAAGCTTCTAGTTTTTCATTCCCTTTGAAAACATTACAAGGAAAAAATGCATATGGTATTATAATTCATTCTAACTTGTAACAAACACCTGTGAAATACTAGTGAATCTCAACAGGTGGTTTCAATAGAACAAATCTCATCTGGAAGTAGTCTATCTTCACTTACTTTAATAGTACCAGGCAGTTAAACTTAACTGGCTTAAGGACCAGAGCATTTCAGTCCTTAGTTCTCCCATAGCTGCAGAGAGCTAGACTAATGCTATGGTTTTCCAGTACTGCTGCTCCGAATTGCGTTCTAGTTAGCTGGGGAAATTGTTCCACTTCACTGATGTTGGATATGAACCTTTACTAGTAATGTTCTAAGAGGATTTGGAGACTTAATTTTCTCTTAGGTCAACAGCCAAAGAGAATTAACAGCCTCAGAAGATAGCGCCTGCTTCCTAAAAGCTGTACAGTCAAAACCGGAAAGTTTGTATGTGCTCATTTGGTGGCTGCTGCTGGACTTGAAGGTGGAGTGAGTGCTTGAGCTGCACGATGAATTTCTGTGAGCGACTTAAGTTGTAAACTCCTACACAGGGAGGTCGAGGTGATGTGGTGCAGTAGTTGGCTTAGGGCTGAGGAATAAAGCTATATGTGAAGTCATCTTTGGCTCCTACTCAGGTTTTAATTAAAAGCTAAGTGTGTGCAATCAATGCAGAACTGCCAACTGCATATATACAAAGCTAAAGAAAGGAGGGCTCTGGAAATAGGAGTGAGCTAGGCTCCTATAATTAAGAAGCTAAATGTCTACGGTTGCTGCTAGAGGATAAAATTGCAGCAGTAACTGTAACTCTTACTTTATTAGTCTCTCCTAATTTAGCTTTAACAACTTCATGGAGTAGTTTAACTACAACTGGTTTGTTGGCTAAACTGCAAAACTTAAACCTGAGAAACTTAAAACTCAGCTGCTTCATATGTATATCTATAAATGCAGTTATAAAAGGTATCACACTTTCTGAACATGACTATAAAATTACAAATCTACCAGTAACCCTCTGTCCTTTGTACCTATCCCACTGCTTAGCCAAGGGGGTTGGCTGGCGTTTTTCACTACTAGAGCCACTTGAATATGGAGAGGCTGTTGAAGAGTGGTGGAAGGCTGGGGATCAGACACAATTGAGTACACAAAACAGACTAATTACGGCAGAATTTCTGATCTTGTAAGATTGAATAGCTGCAGCATCTACATACAACCTACTCTGTGGCCATATGGCACATTATAGCTGTAGTCCATAGGAGGAGACTAGAGAGCACTGGAGCCCTGCCAGTGGTTCTCCTCCGGGAACAGGAAATTGGCAAGAAAAGTTCCCAGATGACCTGGGAAAGTGGGACAGCCTGTGCTACGGAGGATGTGAAAAAGCTGTAAGTGAGATTAAAGTGTTTCTGGCCACAGCAGTGACAGCAGGTTATATTGCAAATGGTAATCCTAAAATTGTTGGACATGAACGCTGGATTTCTAGCTGGACCTCTGTCATTTCCTCAGTTTTCTTGTCCAGTTTTGTGATTACACTATAACAATATTACCAGAACCACTGCACGAAGGACACCTAGATTTTTCACTACAGCCACAGGGGAAAGGCCTCTGGGACATGACTGAAATGAAGAGTGCATACAACTCTGTAGTGTACAGTTAGATATGTAGAAGCAAGTGTGAACTGCACGAATTAGTAGAGTTGAAGCTTGCTGGTGAAAGACTGAGTCACAAGGGAACTTTGTGTGACCATTTTCTCAAGGCAGCCTGGAAGTGTTGAATTGTTCCTGATTTAGTCAAATACTAACTTGCTGCTATTCAGACTTCAGAAGTATTTCCTGTCAGTAATACAGACAGGAGTTCTTTTCTCTTGGGATACCCTATGGGCATCTTTTCTGAACAGTCTCTGTGTATTCCTAAAGGCATCTCTAATGAAATAGGTGTAGATGAGTCCAAGATCCATTTCAGCTGTGGCCTAGTGTATTATATTAATCAATTTTAATCTCTTGTATCAGAACTAAAGCTATGATGGTATTGTCTTTCCCTTTCTGGTCACTCAGGTCAATCGAACGTATTGCTGTGGAACCTACAGAGCAGGACCAATGCGGCAGATCAGTCTTGTTGGAGCAGTGGATGAAGAAGTTGGGGACTACTTCCCAGAATTTCTAGATATGTTAGAAGAATCTCCGTTTCTCAGAGTAAGCAGTAACTTGTGGTGTTTTGTTTAGAGCACTATAGATATTTAAACAATTACTGTTTCATATATTTCCAAGTAATTAGAAACCATGAAGTATTTTCTCTATTGATGTGCTTATTGTTTGGACTACTGAGTTAGATTCTTTCCTGTGTCCAAATTGAAGGGAACTGAATTAGGCAGCTACAGTTGTGTGAATAATTAAAAAATTATCTGGTGCATATATGTGATAAACTATATTTAACCATTTACTTCCCTAAAAACTAAGTCTGATGAAGTTAGCTTGGAATATATTTTACCTCCCAAACTTATTTTAGTTTCTGTACAATTCTTTTGACGGCAGATTTGAACCACTTTTACCAAAGGCATCATTTAATTTTTCTATCTCACCCAGTGTTTTGTCTTATGTGTGTTTTGTGGGTTGTTTTGTTTTTGTTTTCTTTTAGATGACTTTGCCCTGGGGTACTCTTTCTAGTCTCAGACTTCAGTGCAGGTCACAAAGCGATGATGGTCCCATAATGTGGGTGAGACCAGGAGAGCAGATGATCCCAACAGCTGATATGCCAAAATCGCCATTCAAACGGCGCCGGTAATGTTTTGCTTTCCTTTCTGTTTTAAAGGTAAAACATTGCAGTTATGTCTGCGCTAGACTTGAGAACAAAACCTAAATACTTCATGTGTAACCAGTTCTTTAGAAGGCTAGTTCACAGATTTAAGTTTTGGTTTCCTTTCTGTTTCGCATTGGCTCAGTGGATAAGACAAATACGTTATTCGTGGTGGTTACTTTATTTCACTACTTTTCATAGTGGTATGTCCTAGCTCAGTGCTTTTTTAAGATTGAAACCTCTTTTTATTATCCTTCAGGAGACTTCTTCTATTCTTCTTACTTCTGTGGAAAGAACTAATGTGGCGGTGAGGGCAGGTGAAATGCTCTAAACCAGCAGAGATCCTTACACTGTTTGTGTCGCATTTTAATGTTAGTGCTAAAGCACTTGTAATGTTGTCTGCCTTCTCAGGAAATACTGTGGTATACATACATGCTTGCTATCTTTCTTAGAAAGAGTGTGCTGTAGAACAAATTTTAGAAAGTAAAGAATTGGAAACATATTTTAATTGCAACTTTAAGCAGAATTTTTGAATGTACTCCCAAATAAGTGAAGTTCAGTATCCATTCAGATAGCTCTGTTTTACTATCATTATATTCCTGGAAGAGTTCTTTCAGCACAAGTGAACAAAAAATATTTTCTGATTGGATTTGTTTTATATGAAGTTTGATTTCATAACCTGAATTGTACTTTGTTGTATTTGTTTCAATCTTTTGTTGAATAAACACCCAGAAGAAATCAGAGGGAAGTGCTTTGGTCTTTGATTGTGAAGCCTGTAGCATGCAAGATTTTAAGATTATTTTAAGACGAGTATTTATTTTTGAGTAGTCTGAAACACTTTTTTAGTATGCTTTTTTATCATGTTGTAGGTCAATGAACGAAATAAAGAATCTCCAGTACCTACCTCGGACCAGTGAGCCCCGTGAAGTTCTGTTTGAAGACAGAACAAGAGCTCACGCTGATCACGTGGGCCAAGGGTTTGACTGGCAGAGTACAGCTGCTGTAGGTGTTCTGAAGGCTGTACAGTTTGGGGAATGGTAAGTGCCACTGAAGTGCGACTGTTCTAGTCTGAAGGGGCAATGCTAAACGTTTTCTCTCTCAAAAAAAGAAGATTCCTTGGAAAACAAGCCTAATCAAAGAAATGGCTTAAATCCTGTGGTAAGATAAATGCTGTCTAGAGCTCTGAAAAACACAAGCTATGTACCCGCTATTTTTCCCTTTTCTTGAGGTGCTAGAAAAGTTGTAATAACCGTTTGTAGAAAATTTTAGTGACCTACAAAATAAGCCTAAAGATATCACGCCTGGGCCATCATCTGTGATTGTCCTTTTTTTCCTGAATAGGTATATTAACACTAACTTCTGTAACAGTAATCTAAGAACTCAATGTAATCAATTCCACAACTGCAGTGCTTTGTCATTTCATGTACCCAGGACATTGCTGTTGACCTTGCACAGAAAGTAGACTTGCATCATTGTTATTTCTAGCAATTACAGTAGAAATTGGGTAGCATCATTAGCAATATCATTAGATTTTTATATGGGTAAAAGGTGCTGGAACTTACTTTGCTCTGATTCACAGCCATTGAATAAAACCCAGGTGTTCATTGCTTTGGCTTCAGAGTTACTTTGTTACTTTTAGTTTTTCCTTTAATAAAGAATTATTCAGTCTAATTATAGAATGGAAGAGTTAAGGCACATTGTGGTTCCTAGAACATACAGAGAACTTTGATAGTGACAATTTGAACCTAGTTCTTGAACACTTCAGTATAGTATTTCTCCATGAAAATGTCACTTCTGTTATGCGTGCATCAAGAAAGAAGTAAAATGGGGGGAAAAAGAAAGAGAAATCTATGAATTATACCTCCTTTTCAAAATAATAGGTGTATTGAGAAGTGATGAGACTTTGTGCACAGCGTAAAGCTGAAGTCTGTCATTGGTTCAATCAAACTTTGTGCTGGAAAGAGCTGTAATTTTCTATAACTCAAATTCTTTAAAAACTCCTGGAACTCTTGTCTTTTTCTAGGAGTGACCAGCCTCGTATAACCAAAGATGTGGTTTGTTTTCATGCTGAAGATTTCACTGACGTTGTGCAGAGACTTCAGCTGGACCTGCATGAACCTCCAGTGTCACAGGTATTGAATCCTCCCTAGTGACAGCTCATTCTTAGCATTTTGGAAGTGGCTTCTGACAGTTTGCAGGTTCTCTGTATAGCCAACGCTTTTGTATCCTCCATGGCCCTCAGTTAACAGCTCTCTTAGGCATCTTCCCTTCTCGTGTTTCAGAATAGAATAGTTCAGTTGGAAGGGTCCTACAACAAGCATCTAGTCCAGCTGCTTTTGCTTTCTACTAAACTGGGATTTATGCGTGAGTCATGACATGTACTATAGAAACAATTAGAAGTTGATTAAGAAGTCACGTATGCCTGTTTCTGCTTTTTCTAATATACTGATGTTGTCTTAGGATGTGGAGGCATCTAAATTCAGTCCTGTCAGGGAAAACAGTGCACCCTCATGTCGAATCTGCTGTTTTCAGCTATAACTGTAGAATGCTCTTAAGCGTTCATTGTCTCCTCCTAAGATGTGCACATTAGATGAATTATATTTAAAAAGTCCAATTCTCATTTAAATTTGAAGTTTTACCTGTTAAACAGAAACATTCTAATTTAGATACGAAGTACGTTGAAAATAGGTGGATACTGAATTGTTTAAACAAGAGTATACCACTAACTTTACCATCTTTCCTTCTCTCAGTGTGTTCAATGGGTGGATGAAGCCAAACTAAACCAAATGAGACGGGAAGGCATTCGCTATGCTAGAATTCAGTTGTGTGACAATGACATCTACTTCATCCCTAGAAATGTCATTCATCAGTTCAAAACAGTGTCAGCAGTCTGCAGCTTAGCCTGGCACATAAGACTTAAACAATATCACCCTGTGGGGGAGACTTCTCAAAATGCAGAAAGCAATTCAAGCTTGAACAGTAGTGTTCCTGGAAAGACAGAGTCAGAAGGTGAACCCCAATGTGTAAGTGTAAAAATAGAGTCCGAAGAACCAGGTATAGAAACACAGCTTACAGCGGGGGTGCTCTCCTCCTCTGTTTCTTCAATATCAGGACTTGTGCAACCAGATCAGGCGGCCCAGCCCCTTCCAGGTTTTAAAGTAGAGTCTGATCAGCAACACAATCCACAGGATCATGCAGGCTCTTCTGTGTGATATGTATATAATCAAACATTTTTTTAACAACTTTTTAAAATTTTGATGTGAAGTTATAGTTTTATAACTGGCTTATGTTTTATTGGAGAAATCTTGCCTATAATTCTATAAAGAAAGGTGACATTCCAAAATGTCAAGCATATCTTTTTTACACAGATTATGCAAAATTCAAGTTGTATTTTAACCCCTTAGTACAACCTGTAACAGTGGTCTACCACTTCTTTCTGTTTAAGTAAAGAGATATTGAATATCTCCTCAAAGTCAGAATGAAATTCCTCCAGGAACATAAAATGATTGAACTACATTGGTCAGTGTTATTTCCCTACTTTTATCTCTAATCTTCACCAGAAAGTGATGCTTTTGTAGAAGACTTGCAAAGTGACTTTCCCATCTCATTTTAAATGCTTAAAAAAAAAAAAAAAATAGCACAGCACTTTTGATGATTTGTGAAATTTTTGGTATGTCTGTTCTTGACATGTTGGGTTTATACACAAGCTATAGAAATTGATCTCTATTTCTTACAGTTCCTACAAAGGTGATCTGTAAAATTAACTGAAGAAAGTGTCTGATCCTGTTGAAATGCAATGACTTACTGACCTAACACTTTTCATAGCACTGCTTATGTTGTTTGGTGTGAGGGTTTTGCTTCCAAAATACATCTTCCCTGAACATGATTAATACTAGTGTCAAAATTAGAGAACCTATTGGTAGTCTTGTGGAGGAAACCGCTATCTTTGAGCACTTTAAGGCTTTAAAATACTAACCAACTTGGCAGCTTGTTTTGATCAGGTCGTAATGTGTCCAATGGAACCACACTTTCCCCTGTACTGATGCACTTAAGATAATAGCATTGAGTTGATAACTGACTTTAGACAGTAAGGCTGTCCTTATTCTAGGAAGTTCTGTATTACTATTTCACGATAAAAAGTATTATGGCATTGGACTGCTTTTTCCATGTGTAGCTTCTGGGTGCCCAGGTACTGTGGAAAAATCAGTGGCACGTGCTAAATGTGTAGAGTGTCAGCTATCAACAGTTTTTAAACAATCTTTCAATATTTCTGGATGTTAATGTGTAATCTGTATTTGACTTTCACTCACCCCATTTATTACTGCCCTTTCGAGTTACAAAAGGGAAAGTCCTGTCCCTTTCTCCCTCTCCCTTTCCCCTCCCCACATTTAGAGTACAAGCTGGGTTTTGGTGCAACTTAAGCTGTCTCCAGTTAACTTCATTTGTTCTAATCCTCACTGGGGTAGGAAAGATTTGAAACACTATGTTAGACTAGACAAAAGCAAAGATGCTGTGTTAGTTCTGGATGCATCTTTTTAATATCAATTATTACTCTTCTCTTTATAAGGGTCTCTAAAATATGTTACTCTATTATAAATCTTACTTTGTGCAATATTGTTTGTGTAGGCTTTTATATACATATTAGCACCTCAGTGTAGAGGTCACTATTTTAAACTGATAGAAGAATAATCATCAGAAGATACTGCAGTGATTAGTTAGAACCTGTATTACTCCTTATGTGTATGTATGTATTGTCTTCGGTACAAAAATGAGGACTAGGAAATATTTCAATTTAAAACTAATTTACAGATTGAAGTGGTAGTGACTTGTTTAGTAATCTGTGTAAATAAGGTGTTAGAATGGAAAGCTTTTATGATGAAAAGTAATGTGATTCATGCAGGGGTGTAATTTAATCTTAGCAGAAATTCTAGATGACCCAGACCGGCTCATAAATGAGCCGTCTGTTCTCTGGTGGGTTTTTTCCACTTTTTATGTTGAGAGGAATTTCATAGCTTTAAGGGTTGTGCAAAGTAAAATTCCTCACAGGCAATAGTGGTTTCAGCTCATCCTTCACATTCAAAGATCGTATTACCCAAGGGTGTTCTTTCCTTTTTACGAAGTCTGCTGGTCTTCCAAGTGCCCATTTCACTTCTCACATGTGCTATTCTTTGGTCATGTCAGTAGAGGTACATCAATAAGGTGGCCGTTCTTTGACAGCCAGCACTGCGTACAATCACTCAGGAATTGACAAAACTGCAGATACTACAGTGAGTCTGCAAACGTAACTTTAAAGGCAGAATAAACAGATTAAGAGCCCCTGTACACCGACTTGTCTGTTTTGTAGTGAAAGTTGAAACAGAATGAAGAGGGAATCAATTTGGAAGTCCTCTGTAAATTCTAGTAGCATGTTTTCAGATGGATAAAGGAAGAAGACCAGAGTGTCTCATGTCGCTTTCAAAACTGTAGCTTTAGTGAAATCTGTGACTACAGCTGGAAATACCTGGAAAATGCTCTGACTTACCGCTTTGGATGGAGCGACATGACCAATAGCATCATGCTCTCTTTATGTTCTGTTCAATTGCTCAATATCCAATGTCAGATTTAAATACAGAAATGTATCTTAACGTGACTTGAATGTTGCTGATGCTGTTCTAGCATGCTTGGAAGACTGAGGAAGAGAGGAGCAAACTTTATAGAAATCTTACTACCCAAATACGTTATCAGCTTTGGTAGGCTTTAACCAAAGTGATATACCGCTTTCAAACTCCACCTCAATTCTGGATGGTGAAGTATGAGAGGGGTTGCTAACGAAGCCGATTGCTGTACTGTCTAGCCATTGTTTCAGGATCGCTCCAACTGCACTGAAAACAACCGAGCAGGATTAGAACAATGCCTTGATGTGAAAGATGCAAATGTTTTCCAGAACAAAACATGTAGAATACTGATTTTTGTAAGCTACAGCTGTTCAGAAATGAAGCAATGAGTTCAAGCCACTTAGTGTTTGCTGAGCAAAACAAATCTCTGGGTAGGTCCAAGTAAATATTTCTGAATATCTCCCATGTTAAACAGCTGGCTGGTTGGATTTCTCCAAGATTTCATAAAACAGCCTACATGATGAGGTAATAAAACTTCGGCAGATTTTGTGGGTGGTTCTAATAGTTCTCAGTAGTACCCAGATAGATACGGAACAGTTCATAAATACGAATGTGCTGGTCAGTTCCTGTAAATCCTCAGTTCTCCATGTCTGAGGACCTGCCCCGCTATCTGTGCGTCAGCTGATGAGTAGAAAATACTCCTGCTTTGTGCTGGAGACAACTGCTGATTGCCCAGGCGCTGTCTGTAGAACCATCAGCTTTGGGATACGGAACTCAGGCACAGGCTTCTGTTTTAAGTAAAGTGTTGTTGATTGAAAATGCCACTTGGGATAAAGGCGAGCGGCTGGGCTGTGCTAGAAGTGGGCTAGCAGGAGGCAACTGACAGGCGAAACAGCAGTTGGCTTGGCTTCCCTCTCCCCCTTAGACATGCTACAGGTCATTTTGTGCAGATACTTGACACGTTCTCTTCCAGGAAGGTGGGACGCTCAGTGAAGTGTTCTCAGGGGATTTATAACCAACACTTTTCACAGGTGTAGCTCTTGCCATACAGAAAAGGGCTCTCTGCCGTGCTTGGTCAGTTTTCCTGCACGTTACAGCTCAGTTCCCCTGGACAAGGCCGATGGTCAGAGCTTGTCCCACAGGCGCCAGCTCATGCCCTTAGCCCGGCGCGGCCCTTTTCGGGTCTGGATGTTGGGAGTAGCGAGCCCGGGGCTGGCGGGTTCCGGGGGCGTCCGGCGGGACCCACACATTCCTGTGTACAAGGTGTAAAGAGGCTCCGGTGTTGCTGGGTCTGTGAGGTTTCGTTGGATTTGGATTGGCAGCTACGATTATTTTTTTTTCTTTTTCTGTGGTTTTAATTTATCTAAGGTCTCTGCCTGCAGAGGACGTGTACAATTGCCTGGGAGACTGTTGCTTTGTGCGGCCTTAGTGTATTTATTGCCCTGGCGAGTGGCCCCGGGGGGCGGGGCGGGCGCGGCGCCCACGCAGCGCATTTCTGTCCGTAGCTGACTGTACACCAGTGTCAAACTGTTAAGCTATTTCTTTGTAAAATAGTCCAACGGAATGCATAGAATTTTTTTCCTGTAAAGTATTTTTTTAATAAACAAAGTCTGATTTTTGTCCTTAACCTGCCTGGCTGCTTATTTCCGCGCGGGAGCCGCGGCGGTGGGCGGAGCCGCGCTCGGCGCTCTCCTAGTGCTGCCTGGGCGGGGGCGGG
>JAVJGI010000038.1:6853912-6905871 GCA_035590275.1 Ibycter americanus | reverse complement strand
GGGAGGAGCTCGGGGAGGGTCCGCACCCCGGTGCGGGGGGCTGGCGAGAGCCGGCGCGGCGGGCAGGGCAGGGTCAGCGGCCGGTGCGCCGGGATAAGGTGGGGGGCTGCTTTCCCGCAGGCCTGTCTGAGCGCTGTAACTTGGGCGAGTGCCCGAAGCTGCGCTGCTGTCACCCTCTGAGCCGCAGGGTTTGGTCTTGGCCAAAAAGGAAGCCGTAAGTGAGGAAATTCTTGTAATTCGTGATTCATGACTTGTTTTTCCTTTAATTCCAAGGCTCTACGTTTGCCAAAGCCAAGCCTGAAATTCCCTGGACATCGCTAACTCGGAAGGGAATTGTCAGAGTTGTATTTTTTCCGTTATTCAGCCAGTGGTGGATACAGGTCACTTCCCAGCGTATTTTTATGTGGCTCCTGGTGCTCTATGTTATGCAAGGTAAGGGCTGGCAGTACTCTGTGCCGCAGTCCTTTTTCTGCAAGGAACGTAACATCATTTTGTCATCCATAATCTCATAAAGCATAAGGCTTCTCTCTGAAACCTGCTCAATGTGGATTCCAAGGTGTGTGGCACTAGTATTTGCAGAAGTTATAAAACAGGGTAAAAGTAAATAGTGAAGACTAAAGAACTGGGCCATGCTCTTTCATTTTTGCATTTGATACAATTTTCTCCTTTCCAGTCATAGCAGTTGTGTTGTATTTCATGATGCCTGTTGTGAATGCAAGTGAAGTCATGGGACCAATGTGCCTTATGTTGCTGATGGGAACTGTTCACTGTCAAATAGTGTCCACCCAGATCAACAAGCCTTCAGGAAACAACGGGCTCAGCAGGCGAAGGAGGTGAGTGGGGTAACAGGTTAGTTTGTTGGCATCAGAGCATATGATGGATTGCTCTTGGTAGAAGTTAATGGGTAAATCTCTTCTATTTTTCTGTAAGTTATTTAATCATAAATGTGAAAATGAGTATTTTCTGCCCTGCTTGTGATCCCCTCATAACCAAGACAGATGCTGCAGATTTACCAAGCTATGATAGGTCTGGTTTAGTTGCCAGCTGGGCCTTCTCTTTCTAATGTAGCTTTTCAATCGTTTCTTTTTGTGGCCAGAGGAGGGCATTCTGCGGGGAAAAGCATCCTCAAGGTTTTGCAAACCAGTCTGGTGCCCTGCTTTGGCATTAACTGCGGGGAGTCACTGATGTGTGTTGAGAACAGGGAAATGATGACGGAGACGACTGTGGTGGATTCATTGCTGGCCGTTTGTTTGTGCATGTGGGAGATGTCATGGTCCGCCTACTAGATATTTGACTGTTAGGCGTCTGACTCAGTTTAGACGCTGATAGAATAGATTTGAATGTGGGATGGTGGATGAGGATAGAGTTTTGCCTCCATTATGTTTCTGCAGCAAAGATTTCTCCCAGATTTTGTCTGTTGCATCCTTTACTAGTGATACACTGGCATCCTGTGGGTGTATGCATAACTTCTGTTAATCCAAATAAAATTTATTTTGTTTGGAAATAAGCATTCTGTCTGCATGACTTAAGAAAAATAGCATCTAAAAAGCTGTTCAGATCTGATTCAGATCCTTTAGGAAAAACCTAAAAGTAGCTTGCTATGCAAATGTAATTCTCCTTCTTTTAAAAATCAGGAAGTTACGCAAATCTGTGGGTGTCGATGGGAACAGTTGGTCTCCTGACAAAAACAGTAAAGAAGAGCAGTCTGAATCTGCATCCATTGTTAACAATTTATTTAGTATGCTTTTCCGAAGGAGGTATGTGATCTTCACTGGGTTTGTTGTATTTGTAATGACACTGTGAACAATTTGATGTCTGGCAAATGAAGACAGAATGTATACTGTCACTGACGTCCCCCAAGTCTGCCAATTAGTTTCTTTTGAACTAAAACCACTCTTGGTATTGTAGGAGGCTGATTACTCATGAATTTTTAGTGTGTCCTTATTAGGAGATCACACCATATCTCATGGTATAGCTAAAGCTGAGTGTTAGAATGAGTTGCAGAAAGTGGCGGAACTTATTTTTGTCAGATAAGTGGCCTTTCTCGAATGTGCATGCTCAAATTATATTACTGTTTTGCCTGATTTCCAGAAGCAATTGTGCCTTCTAGTTTAAGTTGCTTGGATAGTCATCCCACTTTACCACCTCACTTTTTCTAAAAGTAACACGAGGAAAAGGAGGATGGATTGTTTGGGATAATATTTCATTGTCGTCTTCTGTTTTCTCAGGTGAGTTTCTTGATGAGTTTTCAACTGACAGGTCCTTTCTCTTCATGAGGACTTTTTGTTTTCTGAATTGTTCTTATTTTATTTTATTTCAAAATAATAATAAGAAAAAAATTCCTTCTTGGTTTAGAAGTTTTAACATACTATTAGAGTTACTAAAGAACCGTCCAGTGAGAGTGAAGCAAATATAAGTCTTTTCAACAGAGTCAGGACACAAAGAGCCTGTCAGCAGAAGACAATTATGTATTCCTTTAGCTATATCGTTTAATGGCGTACCCATGTGGCAAGTGAAAGAGACCATGATGTTTTTCTTCAAGAGTTTTTCTCTGACATAAAATCATTTAATTGTATTTTCTCTCATAGGATTAGAAGAGTAAAGTTGGTAGCTGAGAAAGGGACTGAGACAGAAAATGGTGTGAATGCTGTGAATAATGGTATTAAACACAGACACGCCAGATCTGAATACAGGCTGTTGCACTTCAAAGAGAAAAATAAACTTTCCGATGGGGAAAAGAGCCATCAGGTACTGGCAGGAAAGATCCATTTGAAGTCGCAGATTTCAGTGTATTCTGTATGTGCCCAAAAGTTTGTTGATACTTAACTGTATGGTTTGATCTAATACAAGATACTCCCTTCTTCTACTAATTTTGCTGGCATATCAAAAACCTAAAAACGCTTTCTAGTTTTCGACTGAACAGCTGACATGGTGCTGATACTTTATGGTCAGCATCTTTTCATCTGTTACAATAGTCGAGTATGTGAAACACTGACAAGCCTGGAAAAGGCTTGTTTTGCCCAAGTGTGCATTTAGTTGTAGAGACTTCTAATTGTAAGATGTTAAGGAAGACTGCGATAATGATTAAAAATAAATAAACTAGCCGTTTTCAAGAGCAGTTTTGTAAAATAATTTGCCTTGCAAACAGTTCCCCGCAACATCCTCTCAGAGGGGAGGCAGGAAAGTAGATGGAAACATCCCTTGGGAAGAGAGAAAGACAGAGGTAAAGCATTGTGACCTCTGTTGAAATCTCTAAACCAGAAAGCTCTGTGGAGTTACTTCTGAGGCTCCTCTGGGTCGGTAAGGTGCTGACTCCCACATGAAGAACTTAAATGAGAATCTGTGCGGAACACTGTAGTATTCCGCCATCCCAACGCCTTTACCTCTAGGCATTTGGAGAGGCGCAGAGCTAAGTGTCATCTCACGATTTCAGGTCTGCTAGCCACCGGCTTGTAGATGCATCTGTTCTCCCAGGCTTAAGGTTGCTGGCAAGACATAGCCAAGAGCTGCTGCTGCCTCTTCTTCTTCTTCTCCCCGTTGCCCCAAATCCAACTCCACCCCACCCGAGATTCCCTCTTGTTACCTCTGTGATTCCTCCTTGTTACCTCTGTGGCAAGGCAAGAGGAGGGTAATGAGTTAGAATTTGTGGTGTCTCTCTGATGCTAAGTTGGATTCTGTTTCTGCGTGTTTTGTGGGGGTCATCGTCTGCTGGCTTTTGCAACTGATGAGGGATCACTGTGCGTACCAGCATAGTGGCAGCACTGGCTTTGAGCCTTTGGTTTGATGCAGCTCACAGGCTGGTCCTTTTTCAGTGCCTTAGTCTTATTTTGGCTGCTGTATTTCTAGGATGACTGCACCAACAGGGATGGTGTTTCTGACGAGCTTTCCAGTGAGGAGGATGCTGAAGCAGTGGCACAAAGGGTCTTGTTAAGCCAGAACGTAGAAGGGGCTTCCAGTGACAATAGCTATGAAGAGAAGAAAAAGAGGCCTCTTGTTTCTCTGAACC
Organism: Ibycter americanus; assembly: GCA_035590275.1. NCBI lineage: Eukaryota > Metazoa > Chordata > Aves > Falconiformes > Falconidae > Ibycter > Ibycter americanus. Next base: position 6,901,865 of record JAVJGI010000038.1, on the reverse strand, counting down.
AGGCTGTCTCACAGGTACTCATGTTGCATTTATGCCATTTTCCACACAGTCTTTTGCTATGGATAGCAAGCTGGTTTTCCTTTGGTTTTGGCAGGTGAAGCAAGCCCTGAAAGGTGCCAGAGACTCTGACAGTGTCGTGGAATCTGAACTAGAATCCACATTATATAGTCAGGTATGGTCATAAATTCAAGAGACTTTACTGAGCTTTACTGAGTCCGGCCAGGGCAGGGACTTCCTCCCCTTCAGCACAGACTGTAATTAAATGGGATATTAAATTCAGGTGTAAGGTGTGGCCTCCTTCCCTGCTGGTTTGCAGCTTTGTAAACTTTATTCAGAATTGTGAGTATACTACTTTAACAGAAACAAGTCAAACAAAATCACTCTGTTGGCAGTGTAGTACGGTCCAAGCTGCCTCCAATTGCTCATGTTGAATTGCTGCAATTACTCTTGTGGTTTGGGGGGCAGCACTGTATTGTAGCTTTTATGCTAATAAATTTTGATTTTAAAATAACTCAATCAATCTGTTCTGTGATATATACTCATTCACTTCATTATCTTGCCCACTGCCACTCCATCCATCTGAAAATAAAGTAGAAATAAAATACATGCATATCAAATTATAAATACAAAAATCTATAAATAAATACAAAATAGAAATAAAATCTTTAAAGAGGTGATGCAAAAGCCAGGAAACTTTTGCATTAGAATGAGTAAGTCGATTTTTATATTATAAAGTTGGGAATAGAGGTGGGGAGCTAATGCTGTGTGACTTCCTGTGTAGAAAAGCTGGTTGCAGAAACTGTCACGGAGCAATAGTGTCTGTAACAGTTTGCACCAGGTGGGTGCGATGGGAGTGCTCAGCTGCCCCAGGAAGCTGATGTAGCCGGTTGCTGGGGGGAGGAGGAGGTGGTTCTGCACATCGGGTGTGGGGCTGTGCTGTATGAATCTTGCTCTTCAAAGGATGCGAGGTCCTGCGTTAGCGTGGGATCCCGGAGCTGCAGCGTGAGCCGGAGAGACTCAGAAAGCACTCGCCACGACTCTGAGACAGAAGACATGCTTTGGGACGATCTGCTTCACGGGCCAGAGTGTCGCTCGTCCTGCACCAGCGACAGTGAGGAAATGACTGTGAGAGGCACCAGGCGGGATTTGAAGGAAGATGTTTTCCAGCAGGTTTGTTGATTTGTATCCAGGAGCTGGGAATACAATGAAAGATTCCACACAACCTCCCCCCTCCGCCTTTTCCCCCTGTCTGCCCAAATATTATGGCAGACACATCTGAATGCTGTTGGTATAATGTGAGAAACCTAATGCTGGATGAGCCCATTATGTCAGCCGTGCTAATCACACGGAAGTCTGGAATGATCTAAGTAGTATCAATGATCAACTCCCTCCTCCCTGCCAGTACTGGAGCACTGCTAATCCCAACAAAGTTGGAATCCCCCTCTCAATCTAAATGCGTTCTAGGGAAAAGCATTATTTAATAGCAGGACAGAAAGAGATTATACGTCTTTTGCATTCTTTTCTCTTTTATAGAACCATTTGTTTTGGCTGCAGAACACAAGTCCAGCGTCTGCAAAAGTGAGTGCGCTGATCTGGGAAGGGAATGACTGTAAGAAGGTGGACATGTCTGTGCTGGAGATCAGTGGGATTATCATGAGCAGGGTAAGAGGGCTGTAAGGCTTTGCAACCTTCTTCCCTCATGCTTTAAAAAGCAACCACCAAGAAACCTGAAAGTAGCCCTACGTGCAGATATGAAGTGCAGTATAAAAGTGGTCCCTCCTCAACAGCAAATAGCTGTCCCAAATGTTCTTACTTCAAAATTGCTTAAACCAAAATTGAGGAGGTCCTGTTGAGACTGACGAGTGCCAGTCATTGTCAGCTGCAGTGTGCTGAGGTGGTGGTTTTATTATTTATTGACTGATTGATTGTTTTTCGTTTTGGACTGAAGTGGGTGGAACTATTTTAGGTTATGCCCTTTGAAGGGAAGGGGAATGGAATGCTTGATTGAATTAATGCTGCCACAGCAGCATGCCTTTTCCTTGATGCAAAACCCTCGGTAATCAGCCTACTTTTGTTCCTGCTTGCCAGGTTAATGCCTACCAGCAAGGAGTGGGGTATCAAATGCTAGGAAACGTCATCACCATTGGGTTAGCGTTCCTACCATTCCTCTACAGACTCTTCCGCACAGATAACCTGGAGCAGCTGTGCTCCATCTCTCTAAAGGAGCTTCTGCACATCTTCTGTGGAGCACCTGCTAGCACCCCTGTTATTGTTTTGTCTGCGATCAACTTCCTTGAAAGACTTTGCTTAACTTGGATGTTTTTCTTCATGATGTGTGTGGCTGAGAGAACATACAAACAGGTAGGTTTAGATGGACTGTTGCCTTTCCTGAGCCCCAGGGCAGGCATTGTACCAAAACCATGCTGCCCATCACAGAAGACACTGGCAAGACAAGCATGTCTCAGCAGGCTGAAGGGTCAAAGCTGCTAAGAGGCCCCAGAAGTTAGGGTAGGGGATTCTGGTAAGACTGCTGTTCATCAGTCACAAACTTAAACCTGTCAATAGCCTTCCTGACCCCTGCGTTCCCCCTGCTTAGCCAGCCCCCAAGGGAAAACCAACCTTTTAACATGTTGAAATGGCACTCCGCATGGACGTGAACGCTTCAGCACAGAGTTCTGTGGGAAGAAGCAGCCAGTTTAGTTGGCCTGTTCTAGGATGGAGCATTAGCTATGTGGCTGCATCGCCCTCAGCTCCCTCGCAACTGTGGGCAGTAGCTTTGTCAAAGCGGCTGTCAGTGCTGCGTGGCAGGCAGGCTGGTGTTACTTACCGTTTCACTGAGAGCTCTGTGGTTAATCTCACGTCGCAGCAACAGCATCTCCCTCTGCCATACACAAGGTGACTGGTTATTTACTTGGGAGGTTGTGCACCACAGTCCCCCGTTTGGCTTTTGCAGCGTGCCACGAGGCTGACCTTTTCTGCCAGTTACCACGCAGCAATCTTTTTTTGGTGTAGACTAATTTGTGTGTGCATATTTTTGTTTTTAATTCACAGAGGTTTTTGTTTGCCAAGCTTTTTAGTCACATTACATCTGCTCGGAAAGCCAGGAAATACGAAATACCTCACTTTAGACTCAAGAAGGTAGAAAACATTAAGATCTGGTTATCCCTTCGTTCCTACCTAAAGGTGAGCTCTGACCCAAGATGTGGTCATCGCAGGGGGGGTAGCCCAGCCTCTAGGTGCGTGTCCTTTACCTCTCTGCCTTCTGGCACTTGGACAGCGCTGCCTGAACTGTTCAACAGTTACAGCTGCTCGCGATGAGTCTGGACAGCTCCGCATCCCGGCCTCAGACCTGACTCAGTGTCTTTGTTTCTGCAGAGGCGAGGCCCCCAGCGATCGGTGGACGTCGTTGTATCATCAATCTTTTTACTGGCTCTTTCAATTGCTTTTATATGCTGCGCCCAGGTGAGATTTTAGCTTTTTTTTCTTTTTTTTTTTTAAGAAATAGGGGGAAAACCCCTAAAGTGCTGGAGGCTTTTCTTTTGCCAGCCTACAAAGTGCTTGAACTGTAGCTGTTTGTCTTCAAAGTAATATGGAGTGTTTTGCATTTTTTAAAAGCTTTGTAATGTTTAGTTGGTGATAGATATTAATTCTCTTATGTTTGCATAGGAAGGTCTGGGTTTTTATAGTCATTAGGAAAATTTCAGGACATAGGCTTTAGTGCACAAAGGACAGGGCTGTCTGCCCAAGTACCTCAGATGTTCACAGGACATTTTATTTAAGAGGGCCAACTGCAGCATCCTCTTTAGCCACTGTTGTTGCAAAGCATGTCAGTAACTATTACTTACACCTTTTAAATCTTGCGTTTCAGTAAGCAGCGTAAATGCTGGGGCTGTTTTCTTGGGTTTTGTTGGTTTTGGCAAGAGATTCATTACAATATTTAGGCAAGTTCTTGACACCATGCGGATGCAGTTGTGGTAGCAGTAAGATTGATGATTAGTAGATACTAACTCTCGCCGCTGTGACTGCTGCTGTAAGCTGCAGGTTTCTGGGGGAAGCGATGACAATCCCAGTCCTGCTGCATTAGACTCAGTGAGCACATACTAGGAAAGGCAGAACCAGCTTAGCCCAGCCGCGGTGGTCTGAGGCTGCCAGTGGGATGAGCACACATGAAAGGAAAGGCATTGCCATTTCATTGCCTGTTAACTGGGAGGAGGGAGGAAAGAGCAAGAACGAGCATCCCCTTCTAAGCAGAAAGAAAAAACCCAAATTCCAAGCTAAAGCCAGGTTAGAAACAAGACCTTCTGCTTTAACCCAGTGACATGAATGAATTACACTTCAAGGGGAGAACTGTCAGCAGCCACAGAGCACAGATGTCTGCGGAGCAGTAAGGGCAATGCTTTTGCACTTTTCCCAAGAACGGGCATGTTACTCGCTACTGACCTTTTTTTTTTTTTTTCCCTTTTCCCCCCGATACAGGTTCTTAAGGGTCACAAAACATTTCTGAATGCAGCTTACAACTGGGAGTTCCTAATCTGGGAGGCAGCACTTCTTCTCTTTTTACTACGTCTGGCATCTTTGGGCTCTGAAACCAACAAGAAATACAGTAATATTTCAATCTTGCTCACTGAGCAGGTATCTTAATTTAGCTTGTTCTCCCTTTCGCTTTGTGGCTTGTTTGGATATAATTACTGCATTTCAAACCAGCTTAAAAAATACTGCGATCAAATTTTAAAATTTAGAAATCAACCCTTGTGCTGGACAGAAGGCAATAAAACACTGTACAGCTGGGGAGGGACGAGCTGTTAAACATTTGGACAGATTCAAATTCTAAAATTCTAGACTATTTTTATCTCTGGGTTAACATGTTTGTGTTAACCATGTCAATCGGAAAAAGAACACTTGTTATCACTGCTAAATTCCTGTCTGTGGATGCATCACTTCTTTAGGAGTGACAGTAAACTGCGAAAAATGACTCGTAATTTCTTAGAAATTAGTTGGGGGCTAGTGCTGGAGTATCAACACCTGATCTGTAATGTCCCTCTGTCGCAGATAAACTTATACCTAAAGATGGAGAAGAAGCCAAACAAGAAAGAGCAGCTCTCTCTAGTAAACAATGTTCTGAAACTATCTACAAAGCTACTGAAGGTAAACTACTCCCCCTAAAAACAAACAGGTGCTAAATTTTATGGAAGCAGTAACTAATGACAGTGACTCTGTGGTTTTGCTTTTCCCATTTCTCTCGTCTCTTGGTTAGGTAAGTCAGTTCTCACAAAGGGAGTTTCTCTGTATTTCCATAGCTGTGGCATAAGATCAAGCAACACAAGACCAATGTGGTTAATTAGTGCTGCAAACATTTGATTAGTAGCAGCTTATTGTGATTTAGGTGAGAGGAGAGGCTGGTATGAACACAGCACTGCTCCCTACTGCTTGAATCTCATTTTCCTTCAGCAGCTTCAGTGTTGAAGCTTGTTGACAGTAGCAAAGCAGGTATTTGGAAAAGAAAGAGCATAGTCTGAGTGACATAAATGAGCCTCGGCACATTCAGCAGCCTGTCATGTCAAGCTCTTGTTAAGCAGCTGGTGTTGCTACAAAGGAGACTTCTCAGCTGCAGCACGGCTGTTAGGAAACACCGCTGAGCTGGGAGGCCTGAAGTACAGAGTGGGAATTTTTGTACGTACATGTAAGAAAGGATGCCGAGGCAGTGCACAGTTAGCAAAGTCTGCCAGAGAGCCAGTATTAAGCTGAAAGTCAGAGGATTTATTGCTTCTGGTACGGATGAATCCTAATGGACTCCCCCTCCTCCTTCCCTTTCACTGCAGGAGTTAGATACTCCATTTAGGCTGTATGGACTGACCATGAATCCATTAATCTACAATATAACACGTGTTGTAATACTCTCTGCTGTCTCAGGTGTTATAAGTGATCTTCTAGGATTCAATATCAGAGTAAGTACAACTCTGTAACTCATGAACATCTTGTTGGGGTCACTTTTGTACCATTGCCCAATTCCTCCCACCAAGCAGAAAGGTTTGAACTGGGCTCCCTCTCCCTGAGCCAGTTGTGGTGGGGAAGGACGGGGTTGGCTTAGATTTCAGCCCCGCTGAGGCCTTCAGTGCCCACTTAAAGGCGTTAGTCAGGATCCTGGGTTCTTTCCCGTCAGCCTGAAGACACGGTCCTCCTGTGGCTCACACTTAAATTGGAGCTTGCTGAGCCGAGCCTTCAGCACAGGATGGACAAAGGAGACCCAGTCTTACCTGTAGATTAAAAGCTTTTGGACCTGCGGCTTTCAGACCCGTACTCACTCTCAGCATCTCTTTTCAGTTATGGAAAATTAAACCGTGAACTGACCAAACGAACACTCGGCCCTCTCCACCAGAAGGACCAGAGAAGAGAACCAGTAGCTTGGGCAAAAAGCAGAGGTGCTCTCAAACTACGGAAATCTGTAATTATGATTTTTAAAACAGATTCTCAGTGTACATATCAAAAGTTCTCCCTCTGCTTTACTGTTCTAAAACATACAGAATAAACTGGTCTGATCAATCAGCGAAGTCATCCCATGGCATGCACACACAGAGTTAACGGGGCCAAATACTAGTAGCTGGCACTGAAAATAGCAGGAACTGTGTGCAGGCAGCATGGGGCATCAGACACGGAAAGCCATATGAGGGACAGCCACAATCGCTGCAGCTGCCTTGTTTCTGTAAAATATGAATCCTGTGCACGTGGCAAGCGGAGTCAGCCCTCCTCTTTCAGTTAGTGGCACCCTTTTGCAGAGTTCTGGAGCTACACTGACATTTTTCAATCCTTCAGAGCCCTGCTCAGACTCGTAATACTTAGATGCATTTATCTGACTGTGCTGGAGTGTTTCTTTTCTTAAAGGCTCAGTATGCTTGAGGCTTTGCCTCTTTATCCTGAGCTCCTGCAGGAGGCAGTGAAATGGGGTCTGTGCAAGATGAATTCTGCCTCCGTGTTGACAGTTAAGCAGTAACAGATTCATGCTGGTTGGCTTATGCTGGGTCTTCTCCAAATAAATGATGTTTTTTTGAAAACATCAGTTATATGAGAACAACCTTACAACACAAACTACAAGTAAATCACTCATCAACAACAGAATATTTTGCTGTGTTGGTTCCCTGTAACACCTCAGTTCCGTGTAGCCCGGGCTGTGGCCTAGGGGCATCATCTTCTTAGGATGCATCTTTTTTGGACAACCGGCTTTGCTCAGTGGTGTGAGCAGCTGCTGCAGCTCCGCACCGCAGCAGAGCCTCGCAGCGAGGACCTGAGGAAGAAATCTGTCCAGTGCAAGAGATGTGGCAAAGGCTTCCCTTCCTCAGCCAAAAATAATTAATGCTTAGAAAAGGGCATAGGACAGAAACAAAATGTTTTGAAGACATCTGTTAAACTTACATTTTCCTTCACTGACTCTACTATCTTCTATTTATTAGTAATGAAAAAAGCAAAAACTGAGGAACGTCTTTTCATGGCTTCGTTCTTTCACGTAAGGGGTAAGATGGCGTAAGAATTGTGGTAGCAAATTGTTTACAGGTATTTTCTGTACAAGGAAAAGTTGTAAGATGTAAAAGGAGATGACAATTTTATATATCAAAATGTACCAATAAACCTACAGTACAAGTATTTCATCATTAACAACTGTTTCTACATGACTTGATGATTTTTAGAATACCTTTGTTGAACATTTGTTATTTGAACAGGGAGTCAAGGAGACTTCCAATAATAAATTGCATTTGTTTTCCAGAAGAGTATTATGTTTGTGGGGAAAACCTGGGTCATAGGTTTAGCTGTTTAAAGTATCACACCACTGAAAGTCAACAAAGAATCTTTTATACAGTGCAGAACCAACAGGCCATGAACTGGAGTTTCTCTTTAATATCTATATAAAAAATAATGAGCGATTTACAGGTCTCTCTCTAGTCAGAACCTCAGAAGTATGTATAAAGGTGCTGTACAATATATAAACATTTACACCCAGTACATCCATACATTGCTTAGCATTCCAAGGCCACATTGCTAAGTCATCTGATACAGTAAGTACAGATACAAGTTCTATGGAAGGAGAAATCACACACGGGTAAGACACTAAATCAGGTCACATTAACATACAGAAAAAATATAGGGGTAGTTGATGACAGGGAAATAATTTCAGTGGTGCTAATTCATCTTTGTATTAAACGTCTGAATTTGTTACTGTACTCAGTGGTTAGGGCAAGTGCATACAACGACATAAAACGGCAGCTCTTGTTAAGAATACATGGTTAATATCTACATAGGCTACTTCAAAGTATTAAATATTTTCACAGTCATACTCCACAATGTGGAGTATTTGTACGTATTATGCTACACAGCAAATCTCAACAGATCATCCAATGCCAAGCAGCAGAGCACCACTCAGGTCTGCTTTAAAGCCCATTTGATTTTCCAAGTCTTTGTTAAAAAAGCTGTTTGAGTAGTCATCAGTACGGTACTGCTGAAGGAGTCAACTCAGAACTGATGCACTGTGCTTCACTGAGCTTTAAAAACATGAAATGTTTCAAAGCCAAAACAAGATAGTCACATGTTCCCTTTCAAACAGCAAATCGGACGAGTTTGAATTTTACCCCAAGTAAGTAAAGCTTGACATTTTACACTTCTTTCTCCTTCTGCAAACTGGACCAATGGGCTCCTTTTACCACTTTTCTGCAGTCATTAAAAACCTACCATGTCAGGAAATCATCACTAAAACTACGAATAAAATAAAACCCTTCAATTTATGCAGTCTGCTGTTCTTACAGACTGATGTGTCAGTAGATTCTGGTGGTAACATTCCTCTTTTTAAAATATGTATTCTAGCCCAGACGATAGATACTAAGTTTCATGTACCCTCTGTATCATCCTGTTTAGCACTCCTGGAACAGATCACACATTCAAAGTAAAATATGGGAGACTTCTGACATACACAGGCAAGAACTTCATTTAAGAAGCAACTACGGTGGCTGGTTCTGTCCTAAAGGTCAGTTGTTCTCTCCACAGAGGGAAAAAATCCAATTCCTAATTAACTAGCATTAAATAAAGATGGGACTTCAGTCTACAGCACCACAATGAGGCTGAAAATAAGCGTGCACTCATTGATTACATTTACAAAGAATGCTAAGGATGACACAGCGCCACACGCAAAAGGAATTATGTTATTTAACAGAACCCGGAATTTTCTCTTTTCAGACAGATGTTTGCGAGCAGTTGCTATAAGCATCTTTATGAATCAAGAAAATAAAGCAATTTTGCTGTGTTCATAAAAAGCAAATTACAAAACATTGATTATGTCAAATATAATTTTTATCTACACGATTTTATATTAGGTATAAAAATTTAAGAAAAACATCAATTGAACAGCATCAGTGGCTCGTTTGCTGCCCTAGAATTGATAGAACCAACTCATCCATCTTCTTACTGAACCAGTAAGAACATGCATATTTCCTTATGTAAACATGCAACATGCTCTTGAGAAAATACCCATTTCAAACGAAACCTTGCCTCTTCTGTGACTGGAATACATACAAGAAGGATCAGATTGACCGGATACAGTAGTTAACTTGGCACAAGAACAAGAAGTGAGTCATGATCACATTGGCAATATAGGCATTAAATAATTTTGTTCAGGAACTCACAATACTATCTGAGAAAGCCGTAGCAGTGCAACGTTGAGAGCAGCAGAACACCGCCTTCAAAAGGACAAGGGGACAGCAGCTTATGGAAGAGTTTCATTTAAGCAATCCAAAAGGTCCTTCATGCAGCTTAGATAATTTAAGAACGAATCAAATACTTTCCACCCTCTAACCAGTTTCTGAAAAAAAATGACAACTTTGTGAAAAGAAACAATGCTTTTAAATGACCATTATTAGAAACTTGATTAAAACATGTTCTAAAAAAAAGCGTCAGTCAAACCCGTTTTTCAGCCACACCTGCTGCTTGGGTGACTTTACATGCACTTGGTACCCTCCAAGGTCCAGGAGTTATCGGTGTCTTCTTGACTGGAGAACTGTTCTCAGATTTGGAAATTCCATCATCTTTGGTTTCATTGGGCAGCTCCATGTGTCTCTCCCCACGTTGTCTGTTCAGCGTAAGAGTCTCCTGTGTTTCTGGCCGCCTTTGTTTCTCCATGGAAAGCAGTGGAATATTGGAAAGACTGGAAGTTTTGAATCTGCTGGAGCTTGGCTCTCCAGAGCTTGACTTCCTTATTTTTTCATCCTCAAATGCATTTCTCCTAGAGTCACTGAATGGGAAATTATTCTCGCCAAATGCTGCATATTGTTGCTCTGGAGACCACCCTTCCATCTTTCCAGTTGTTTTCTGCTTTGTGTCTTTCCTGGTGACTCCTGTTTTACTATTTCCACCTTTCAATTGCTCAACAGGCGTCTTATCACCACCAGTTGTTCTGTCTTGATATTCTTGTAACCTGCCTACCATTTCTGTGTTTCCTTGCTTACCAAGATGCTTTTGGGGACTGGCAGACCTTCCTTGATTTCCAATGGGATACTCTTTTTTGTTGCTACTGTTCATCCCTATTTCTGTGGTTTTACTCTCACTCTTTCTGGAACTGTCAGATTTGTGTGAGAGATTGCCATAGGTTTTTTCAGGATCCCCTTTTCTGGGGCTGTGGAATCCTCTGTGAGCGTGTCCCTCAGCAGCCCGTAACTTTTCTGGACTTGCAGATCGGTCTTCTCTGGCCCCTACTTCCAAGCTACCTTTTGTGATTTCAAACCCAGGACTGGAGGGACATTTCCATCTGTTCTCTGTTCTCTGGGCAGAAGACTGAGACTTCATCTCAAACTGGTTTTCAGTTAAAGTGCTTATCTTTTCAGGCACAGTGTTCTTTGCTTGTTCCAGTTTCTCAGACAGCTGAACTCTCATTAAAGCTTCTCCTGGTACTGGTAAATAACACGCTTCAGATGGGGAAGCAGAATGTGAAGATGAAGATAATGGTGACTGTTCTTCATATATTACATTTGACGAAGATGGATTATAACTATCCCAATCACCTGGAAGTGAACATTGAGAGATTTGACTAAATTACTAAAAAAAAAAAAACCAACCCCCAAAAAATCACTAAGTATTTTAGAAATGTGCATACTACTGAGGTTCCATGATGTTATATGAAATCTTCAACTTAAAAAAGATTATGTAGTGGCATACTCTTAAAGTCTGATCTAGTCAGTTTTCTATATTGCATTGTTCCACAACCTACAACCACCACAAGGATGTGATCTTGGAAAAACACTTGTGCTTAAGAGTGCTGGCATGATCTCTGCGGGACTGACACGGTCTTGTATCAGCACAGCTTTAGAACCTACACAGCAAAATTGCAAAATAGGAAGTCCCTGACCTACATTGTTTAATACAAGAAAACCAAATGAATTGAAACTGTTTTGCTAAAAGAAAACTGAAAACAGTGAAAAGCTGAGGTTATTCATAGCTTTGCACTTTAATAATAGGAAGAGATGAAACACAAGACATGCAGATTTACCAAGTCTTTAAGGAAAAACCAAGAAAAGCACTGAAAGCCCTTAATGTTGCTCAGGTTTCACGTAGGGACACAGACTGGAAGGAGCCAAACCTGAAGGAGGAAGAGAAAAAGCCCAGAACTACATACCAAAATCACAGAGTACAGCAAGCAAGATTTCAATCAGAAATGTATGATTAACAGCAAGACAAGAGGCAACAAAACCCTTCCCCTCTCCGCTGCTGCCAATCTAATCTAAGTTGCTTAACCTAATCTCAGGCCCCAATTTGGACAGAGACCAGATGGTCTCCAGAGGTTCCTTCAGACTCTTCTACGTTTCTGTGTTTCTGCCTCAGACTCAGGAGATTTCTGTGAGCCAGAGGGCCGGGAGTGATTCCAGATAACTACTGCGCAGCCCTCATGGTGCAGGATAAATGCCATTTATCACTGCTGAAATTATACAAAGCTTAAATAGCTGTTAGTAAGGAGAGAGATGGAGGTGCCCTCACACTGCTTCCCTCTCCTGTAGCTTGTAAAGGCTGATGTTAAAGAGGACCTCAACAGAAGCTCCTCAGATCACAAAGAAGACTATCTTTAACTTTCTCCCTTAGTGACAAGGTAATTCAGTGTGAGAGACAAACCCAGCCAGCCAGGAATCTAGCAAGATGGCACAGAACAGACCTCACAGGTCACAGATGGGCTGTTTCCATGCCATGCGCTAATTCACTGATTTTACTGTGCTGTGCAGGTTGGAACAATAAGATGTTCAGGGCCATCTTCTAGCTCTCTGGAGGAAAGAACTGCAGAAAGTTCTGAGCAGATTTTATCCCTTGAGTGGATGCCAGTTGCTGCTTGTAAATGACTGAACCCAACAAACTATGTGGTAGTTCAAACTGTGTGTTTTAAAATTTTCAAAGGATGAACTCATGGGTTGGTTACTGTTACTGAAAAGCTCTTCATCAGAAAAAGTGACCCTACAATTTAAGAAGTTTAATCTTGGTGTCAGCATCAACAGTTAAAAGAATACTCAGAGAGAAAGTGTTCTTTGCTTTAGAATACTACTACAGCCTCAAGACTTTTTGATTTGTAGATTCAGAGCATTTCCTAAGTCAGACTCAAAATCATCAGTTCCATGCTCTGTAGCGGAACTCAGAGCTTCTGCTTCCCCCCTCCCCGCCCAAAGTTGTGCTTTCCTGTTGTGGATGCAGAAGTCACATCTTTAAACAAACTCGCTCCATTCTGAGAGCAAAGCTGTCTCTCTCCCTGCTTTCTGAAGTTTGGCTTTGAAAAACAAAGCATTCTGTAATTTAGAAGGCTAAAAACAGTACAGAAATAAAATTCTTAACAATATAGGCATTTTGAACTGATTACCGTATCTTAGAGGATTTTAGTTTAAATTAAAAGGCAATCAGTGTTAATTATCACATTTGTACAGGAAAACTTGATTAGCTTGGACAGAGCTGAGAAACTTATTACAATTGCAAATATGCAGTAATTTCACACTGTGTAGTATTCCTAGGTACTTGTCATGCGTTAATTTTACCCAAACTATTCCTTTTATTTTAAAGTAAATATGAACACCTGCACAGCTGTCAGAAAGGAAACTGCTGACATTGAACAAACACCAAAGTTTCCTTATCAGACAGTACTCCATTGCCTTGGGCCCTCAAAATGACACAGCACTTGAGATGACGTACTGTGATCTGGTATCAAGCCAGTCCCTGGTCTCAGCAGCAGCAAAACTTTATTCCCTCCAGCCTGAATCAGCTCAATGGCTCGTGTGTGAGTGATTCCTTGGGTGGGTTCTCCATTAATTTCAACAATTTGGTCACCAACCTGACAAGAGAAGAGCAACCAGGTTAGTTGTTGTGTATCTCTGACACTGTAAACCAATTTTTAATTTAGAAAGAAAAAAACAGAGGCAGATGCTTCTATTTTTCCTCTCATGCTAAAATCCACTCAGCAATAGCAACACAATTCCATGGCTGCTGATCAACACGACACAACGCAATGCTCTGGCAGCTCAGAGCTCTTCATGCAGGTCTCCTGCACAGCCAGCTCAATAAAAGATCTCAGATTACTTCAACCTATCTTTCCATACAAGTGATGAGACAGGTACAGCCATGTGCTTCAAGGTATTTTCATTCTGGACCATTGTACAGAGGGAGCCGGTGGATGAAGCACGTCAAACTTGGCACCGTGTGCCTGTTTAAAAATCACACGGAGCAGGTAACACAGCAACTTCTCTGCATTTAATGCGGAGCCAAATGCTATCATGGCAAAACAGGCTTTCTGTAAGGAAACTTTTTTTTTCTTCCAGGTAGGAGAGACTGTCACTACACAGTTGTCAGTACCAAGGTCTCCGAGGCCAATTAGCAACTTGCAGAGGTAATGGGCAGGTAATTACAGTTCACACTAACTTTGCAGACTGCTGGAAAGGGGTTGGAATCGCACCCCCGCAGAAAGGGGTCAGGAAACCTGTTTCGCAATACATGGCTCAGCCAATGGATGTCACTAGTGCATACACCGAGCAGTTGAAGGGAACCGTCTGGGCTTTGTTAAATAAACGGTCTCTGCCAAAGGAGGTCACTGGCTGGTTACTCATCGGACAGGACAGGACGCTCCACACTGCACGACGTGCCTCCCGTCATGCTCGGTTGCCATTAACCGTGTGAGAAATTCCTCGTCACCCTTTTAAAAGTACAGCCAGAAAATGACACCATTTTCCAGCTGAGGAAGGAGAAACTGAATGACATGAAAATTGTGAACGACCTCACGCGGGGTGAGAGCAGCCTCTCTGTGCTGCGCTGCTGGGGACACTCGGCACAGCGCTCATGGCTGCTCCTCCACCGCCACCAGCACCAGCCACGGAGGCTCACGTTCCCTGTGGGACACGACCCCCCAGCATCACAGCGAACACATCCCTACATACACACGTCCCCTGCACAGCTCGGTGCTCGGTGCCGAGTGGCGGGAGGAGGCTTTACCCCACGGTCCAGTGTGGAAGCTGACACGTGGGAGCCGGAGCGCTTTCAGCTGTATCGCGCTGTCATGGTCCCCGCACTGACCCGTGCCTTGGCACAGGTCGTCTACACGAAGCAGAGTGCAGTCAGCTGGGAACCTTTTCGTTGCTTTTGCCTGAAAAGCAAAGCCCTGGAGCTCAGTCTAACACCACTTGAAGGAGGAATACAAAAGAAAATATTAGTACTAAATGCCACATTCATGTAGTTTCTCAAGCACGAGGAAAAAAAGCTGATTACTATAAAGAATAGGATAACAGAAGTTAACAATACCTAGAATTCCACATCCAATTAAGCCTCACAGTAGCCCCAGCAAGTATCTGTGTCAGCCCTATTCTGCAAACCGTAGTACCAACGGAGGCAGAGCCTTGTGCCAGTGGCCGTATGTGCAGTGAAGCACCAGGACTGCACGTGGGATGCTCATGGGCACCTGGTTCAGCTTCATGCTCCAGCCTCTGAAAATTCAGCTCTGAGCAGCAGTCACAGATTGTCATGTACCATCGTTCTTTGCTGTTGTGCCCATATATTTTGCTGTTACTACAACACCTGAAAATGAATTCCTTACACAAACATAAGAATTAACATACAAATATTTGAAAAAAAGTTAGGCATGGATCTTCAAACACGGCACAGAACAGCAATAGCACAATGTACACACAATGTTCCTTACAAATTCACTGACTTGGACAGTGATTCTCCTTTGAGTTCTCTGTTTCACTGTGCAATTTCTTGTCTGGGCTCCTAAAGTGTGCCGAGTAGCTGCTGCTCACACCCTGGGACACGTATGTTATTGTAACTCAAGCACGGATGGACAGTTCATTTTGGACAGCCAGAGCTGTTTATGTATTTCTCCTTTAAAAGCTTAATGCCGCAGCATCTGCTGTCACTGCACAGTAACAGCTGGAAGAAGGGCAGCTGCCCAGATGTTCTGTCTGTTGGGACCCTGCACTTGTGAAAAAACAAGGGTTGTTGCCACTATGGGTAAATGAATGTGTCAAAAAGCCAACTTGATCAACAAATCGATTAGAGAAGACAAACTCACATGTACTCTCCCATCTTTGACAGCTGGCCCATCTTCAGCAAGCCGAAGGATGAATAAGCCCATGTTGTATTCCTTTCCTCCTCGAAGGCTGAATCCAAAGCCTCGAGGGCCCCTTTCCAACTCTACTGGGAAACAGCCAGGATTCTGTGTGAGAAGGCAGAGGAAAAAAAGATGAGGACCTGTGGGCAGATTCAAACATTTATTTTTCTGGAAGAATGCTTCACATGTCTATATTTTGACAAATGTGCAATCCATGAATAAAACTGAATTCATCACAACTCATGTATGACTAGGTGTAATCGTTTCATTCTAATTCTAAACATACAGAACAATCTCCCTTCTAAGTTTTAGATATGCATGAAATTTCCTTAAGAAACTTTGCCAAAGGGTCTGTAGTAGCCCTGTTGCAAGCATTTTTTGTTTCCCTTATAATTATAATGAGTACTCACCTATACTAAGGAGATCATAGAATTTAAAACACCAGCAAAAACACTGTGTGAAGCACTTTGTATGCAACTTTTCTACCCGCGTCTGACAGGGAAATGTTTTATTGTTCTGCTTTTGAACACTCTGTGGCAATGCCACTGTAGCGTCTGGACGGACAAGTATTTTGCATGTCTCCGCACCCTCTGGACGGTTACCTGTACCTGGGAATGACGGCTGCCAATAACTGAAGCAATGCCAGCATCGGATTGTGTCAAATGCTTATGCTCGGGCCAGGAAAGCCTGTAACTATTTGAAACTTCTTTTCCAGCTTCACCTTCTGTAGCTCCCCTACACGGAGGTAAAAGGACACAGATGTCACCTTTGCATTAACAATCCCTCTGGTCAAGCTTTTCTAGCTGTTCTCCATTCGTATCACCAAACCCAAAAGCCCTGTACCTGTCTGTGCCAGAAGGGTTGATCTGCGCTGATCCCAGTGGTCGGTGCTGTGGAGCCGGACTCTGCCTGGCAGAGTTTGTTCCTGATGGAGGACCACGGTGTTCTAATAAATTCAAACAAAATCGACAGTCAGAAAGAACTTCCCAAGCATACTGCTAGGCACGCTCCCCACAAGACCACAGTGACTGTCTGCACTGTGCCTGGTGTTCCTAAGGATGGCACAGCCATCAGGTTGAGCTGAGCTCACCTCAGTCACAAGGTGAAGAGAGTTTTCCAAGGTCTAATGCCATAAGCCAGGAACCCAAGTGCAGTTCATTGGTTCCATGGAATAAGTTCCTAGGAATTTTATTCTTACCTACACTGCTTCTCCTCAGAAAACTCCCACAATTTTAGCTGAACCAGACATGAACAGAGGGGTGTTAGACTGTCTGTGAGTTGACAAAGACCAGAAGGGATATGGGCTAGTCAGATCCACGGAGTTGGTTTGGGTATTCAATATAATAAATTTTTGTAAGAATAACGTCTATTTCAGAACATGTACCTTTTTAAAGGTAAGAGGAGAATGAGGCTCTGCAGGGGCAATGAGGATTCAGAGGTGAAGACTCTCAGCGACAAAGAGAAAATGTCAACTCGTTTAAGGCACAACAGAGAGTTTGCTACCGGCCAGCTACAGAAAAGGTTACGAACTGGTCCCACAACTACAATGGAGGCACTAGTTCACTGACAGGTTATCAACAAGAACTTTAAAGTGTTTCGCCTTCTCCAAAAGGCATGACATTTTAATAAATCTTTTAGAATAGCTTATTTTCCCTTCCACAAAAAATACAGTGATTCTGTACTTTACAATAAATCCAGTGCATTTATGAAAAAACCCCATGTTTCAGGATACAAAATGTCTGCATCACTTCAGAGTACTGAACCATAGTCTATACAAAAAGCTGCCTCTTAGCTAGAACCTGAAACGACAAGTAGTGGCCCAAGATGAACTTATATGCTGAATTATAAACTAATATACTCCTTTTTCTTATAAGGGTTTAAAAAAAAGTATCCCAAGCACCAAAACTAGAGATGTTCCAGTCCTCTGTTAGGGGCATCACATTACTGCATTCCTCAGTTAAGAACAAGCAAGCCCTAGTGAAATATACAAAGCGCTCAAGCACCTTAAGGGAAGGAAAATATAATGCATATTATCAGACTGAATTTCTCAGGTATGCAAGACCTCCCGAGTCCTTCACAGGACTGTTTGGTGCTATTACTATGACATGCCTTAAAGAGGTTTTTCTCTAGAGACAAAATGTCAACTTTTACTTGTGGTTTATACTCAGAGTTTTAATTTAGAAGCACAGGCAAGAAAAATGCCATCTGTTTGTACAAATTCTCCAGTCCTCTTTTCAGCCTGCTCTCTTGTGTTTCCACCTAATACATGACAAAAGCTGACAGGCTCCTGCTTTTGTGAAAAATGTTAAAGAATGTCTTCTGGCGCATGAAGTGGAATTCGTTTATTCGTATGAAAAGCAAAGATCATACATCTGTGAAAGTGAAGAGGGAGAGGGAAGGGGTGCAAGGCAGTATTTTCGTTGCCAGTCTCAGAGGACAGTGCTGAAGATGATGCACCAGGGAACAGCAAACTCTTATTAGGGTTTATGCTTTGTGATGCTGAACAGTTCCTGGCAAAATGGGCATTTTTCTCTTTGGAGCTGCATCCTGCCTCTTCCTCAGTGTTAAGCAACATCTTGTGAACCATCTCTGTGAGGCTCAACCTTCTCCCTCCGATCCAGCAGGGAAAACGCCTGAAGCCCTGACTAATTCACATCCACTCTGGCTTTCTACAGGAGTCTGCTGTATGGAAGGTTATGCTGTGTGCTAAACTGTATTTCTTCAGCTAAATCAAGGAGAATTTTAAAGTGGCAATATATTCCATTTTGGTGGAACAGGTTCTGTTCCTCTCTCCTTCATCATCACAAAATTCTTTACATCTGAAACACGCCAACTCCAGCTCCTCTAAGCCACACATTTTTTCTGACTGGTCTCTTCAGCCATTTTATCACCTGCTCCGACCTTTTTTCCCCTCCCCCTTTGTTGATTCTCCTCAGGTTCTTGTTTTATCTCTACATTTTGGCTACAAATCTGTATTTGAGGAAGTGGGAAAAGTTCTTACACAGAGGCCAGGTAAGGTCATGCATAAATAAGGGACAAAAATGTTATATACAGAAAGCTTATTTTGAAAACAAAGCTGCGTAAGAGCTCTAGAGAAACAGAGCTAATGCAACCAACTCAAACTTCAGTTGCGTTTCAAACATTGCCCTGGGCAACTGCTTTGAGGTGTGTCCCTTCACACTGGAATGAATCAGATGTGATAAAAATGAAAAAAATGAAAAACTTAATAGAAAAACAACAATTTGTAGAAGTCTCTCCGCTTCAAGCATTAATAAAAAGGAAAATTAAGTCTTTGAAATTTTGTACTACAGGCTGAGATAGCATGTTAAATATTTGCAATGCATGAGAAATTAGAGCATCATCTGTTGGCTTTACTCACATTCTGGCTCTAGGTATTTATTATTCAAAAGGTGAAGAAAGCCAGCTTTCTGGCAAAATAATGCGATAGTGAGTTTAATTAAACCCATAAGCAGCAATCCAGAAAAATGCAGTGGGAAGCAGGGTTGAAGCTTTTCTCTTCAAATGACTGGATTTTACATATTTATAGTGAACTGTTTGAGCAGAAACAATACCATACCGAATGCAGCGTTGCATGGGAGCTTTCATGAAAACTATGGTCTCTAAAGATGGGACTTTGCAGTCACAAATACTCACTTCTGCTGCTCAGCTGACATGGCAGTTGCGTGTGAAGGATTTGCTAGCAGCCTGGGAGGCCCTGCAGGAAAACCCCGAGCAAGGTTTTCATGGTGGGATGTGACCATTTTTCAAAGGGTAGCTTTGGCAGACAGAACTACAGGATGTTTCTGTTGCATCCCAGGGATGCAGCATTCAGCAATTTATGTATTTTAACATGGCAGGCGCGTCTAAATGGAGAGGATCTGGAAAGCAGGTGTCCCTGCGGCACTACAGCAAGCACCTTAGCTGCCTAGTGTCCCGGCAGCACCTGCCTCAGCTGGAACAAAGCTCCCAGCAGCGACTGCAGCAGCAAGAGATGGGCACTGTACACGGTGAGATTTTCTCTCTTGGCATCATCCTGTGTCTGGTATAGCTCCCCCAGGAGAGGTCATTTCTCTTTTGTTGAAGAATACAAGGTCTGGACAGGACATCTTTCCATGTCTGTCTCTCACATGAGAAACCATGAGAATTTCTCTTACCCTGCATTGCACTGTTAATACCTGTATCTTATTTTTCAGTACAACAACCACCTTGGTAGCTGTCTCTCTCTGCCCCACCTGCCTTCAGCTCTTACAGAGCAAATGGATGAGCTTCACACTCTTTAATTTCCAAACATCTTAAAATACTCCACTGTAAGTGGGTTAACTTCAGAAATTACAAACATCAGACTCTGGCAGTGTGGTAGGACCCATCCACCCACCAGGGCCACGCACCCTCCTTACCTTCCTCAGCCACAACAGTCAGAGTCACCACGTTGCCTGCGTCCTTGATCAGCTGCACTATGCTGTCATGCGAGAGCTCAACGATGGATTGACCATTCACTGCCGAGATGCGGTCTCCCACTTTGAGCTTCCCACACTGGTCAGCTGGGCTCCCATCTATAACTCGCCCAATCTTGTGAGGAATCACTAGGAAATGGAGAACAGGCACAGGAACGTGATTAATATTTATGTCGGGTAAGTATCACACAGACCCAGAACTGCCACAGCCATCCCAGAGACTGCTCCTGCTCTAAAGGGTGGTGCTGCTAGTACAAGAAAAACCCACAAATATGAGGAATGCTTCACTCAGTAGAGTGAATGGAAATGCCAACCGCTGACAGCATGGCCTTGTCACATACAAGGTGTTGTGCCTAAAGGAAAACACAGGAAGGAAATGGGTCACAGCTGCGTAAGACCATGTGTCCCAGGAGCACTATAAAGCAGTTTGTTTTGCCACTTATAATGTATTTTTTTTCCATTTCACGTACAGACCCTGGGGCACTGTGCGGACTCAGAGACAGTTATGGACATCCAGTTTACTACAGTCATCAGAAATCTGGATGCACAGATTAACTCTTCCTCCTTGCAGCCAAAAATTAAACCTTAAATGCACTTCAAAAGGAAATCAAACTTCTCCTGCCAGAGACCGACTCAGTAACCTGATGAGCAGCTCAGCAGCAACCCGCAGCACAGCAAGATGTGCCAGGTCAGCTCTGCACAGACCTGCTCCCTATTCCTGCTGAGATGAACTTGCACATGTAATAATTGTCTTGAATTTTAGCTAGCTCTCCTGCCTTGCTTTCCACAGTTCCTCCCACAGTGACACTCTGCTCTCCATGCAGGTTCCTCTAGAGGCCAAAGCAATGGGGCCAGAAAAGACAGAACAAGGAAAAGAGATAATTTCATGAGAAGTAGAAGGAAAAAAGACTGCTTTTAGTTACTTTCCCAGAGGTGAACACAAATGCAGGAACAAGCAGAACTAAAAAGGCACCAGGCAGGAGGGATGCTGCACTCCAGTGTGGTGCTTCCTCAGGCACCTGTCCTACGGGACAGCACGGCCTCGGCGGCTCCTGTGCTCTCCCCACCAAGAGCTGTGCTGGCACTTGGCGAGATCCTGTTTTACAGTTTGCTGACCTAAACATTGCAGATGGCACTTGGCAGCCAGTGAGATGCCACTGTGATGGGGGAAGTCTACCAAAACCTGGGGGAAGAGCAGATCGTTGAGCTGCCTGCGTGCTGACGTGGCCCTGACAGAGCAGATTCGCATTACATCAAAGCACATCAGCCAGCATGCTTTCCCATGCGTCTAAAACAGCCTTTCATTCATTTGGATGCCTGAAAGCACAGCAGAATTGGCTCCTGTCTTTCCCAAATCCTTCATCAAGACTCTTTTTCACAGAAACTGCTGTATTACTCCTTCGTAACCACTTCCAAACACCTCTCCAGACTGACCTCTGCATGTTTCATAAACACTCTTCTTGCTATTTCATTTAAAAGCCTGTTTGTGCCTCCAGTGCCTGAAGCGGGTTTGATGGATACCCGTTTTCTGTAGTTGCTGCTCTCCCAAACATGCTTTTCTCTGAGGGATAGGAGAGGTGAGGAACATTGTGTGCCTGTCAGGATTATCAGCTGGCTTTACAACACCATGACAGCAAATCTGAAACACTTTCACAGGGTCACCAGCCACCGAAGATTAAAAAGCCATCAAGTATTGTTTTAATGAGCTAGCACATGCTGAAGTTACTGCAAAGGAACAGACACTGATGCCTTCCAGTATTTACCATGTTTAAATTTTATTTACACTTCCTTTAATAGACTGGTTTTTTAAGATTTATATAAACCTAAGAGCCAACCGTGAAGAGTAAAGCACTGCAAGGTTGCAGGCCCAATGCCTGCTTACTTGTTTTGAAATATTCTGTAGCTTCACGTTAAACTGCAGCACAGAAACATTCTGCACAACACAGCCTATGGATGTACCAGCGTCTCTTTTTTCCCGTGTGTTAGAAGCAGCCCGGACCACAGGGCTTATGTTTCCAGCACTGGAACTGGTTTCAGTTGTCTTCTACTTTCAGTTCTAGTATCAAATAAACTGGGATTTACAGCAGATCCTTAGACAAAAATGTCTGTATTACAGTTATATCATAACAGAATATCAATATATTGTAATGTTTTTTCTTATTATGTGACTGACCAGACAATACACTGTGAACCCATGGCCACTCTGATGTGGGACACAATTGTCTGCGCAGCACGATGCACTGGAGGGTGACAGTTTGCCCTGCTGATGCCACGGGACCCCGACAGCAGCTCTGCATGTGGACCACTGGTGCTGCGCTGTCCCACCGCACCAGGCACTTCCAGAGTGGCTGGCTTTAACATTCTTGAAAAGGCATTGTCTGAGCCAAGACTGCATCACACTCTAAATATATATCACATGAATTCAGCACAATGTTATTTAGAAGCAGGTTTTTTCTGTGCTCCTGCTGGTTTTGTTATTGTGCAGTAAAATTAAGTGGAAAAACAGAAGAAAGTGTCTGAGGCTCAATAAAAGACACACACACACTCAAACCATCATTGTATCCGTCTGGAACCAGCTGAGGAAGTTTCAGAAGGGTGATTTACACTAAGAAACTAAAGGAACCAAGTAACAATTTCAGGAGTCAGCCGTACCTTAATGTCAGTGAATTGTGTTCATCTGTGGGTGAACACACTGAGCTGGCTTGTATTTCAAGGGCTGACAGGTAACACAAACCTGATGGCCAAAGGGAATGAATCTCAGAAAGATGATCCTACTTGCCACCTCATGCAAAAAAAATATCCAATAGCCTCTACCTGGCACTGCTGGGTAAGTAGCAGCCATCAGCACAAGGAATACAAATGCACTTGATTACGCTGAGCAGACCTGCTCCTATGAAGGGTTCACGGATCTTTCCACTGAGTTGGACTCCAGGGTTTCCTGCAAGCAGCTTCTCTTGTTCACTTCTGCTCACAGTATTTCTTTTTATTTTTGCTTTTAACCTTGGTTATTTTGCTGTTTATCTTTACAACTATGGCTGAGGCCATGTCCATATATCAGAACTGTAATGCCACAGCATGCTACTTTTTTATTTTGACGATCTTTCTAGGCAAACACCCTGCCTGACAGTTACAACTTCATTGCTTTCTTCCAGGTACTGCAGTCTTTGCTTTCTCAGATCCCCAAAATAAGAAATGCTACCTGACTAGGTAATATAAAGCCAAAGTTGAAACTATATTTCCATTAAAATGCCTGTGAATTAATGCAGTGTGAGAACCTGCATCACCACCACAGCCTGACAACTATCGACATCCTCAAGACTGCCCTGTGACAAGTGCACACTCCTGTGTACGGGCTCGCTGCCTGTGATATACTTTCCCCCTGCTCCCCACTTATGTCACAGCTGAGTGAAAAAGAGCATAAACAAGAAGCCAGACAGACCAAGCCTCAGCTGGCTGGGCTGTGAAACAGTGAGAGATGACTGTATCTACACAGAGTGCTGTGCAGGTAACACCAGCACATCAAAGACAGAGAAATCCCTGAAGAAGCCACAGCCCTGCTCACGCCTGCTAATGCCAGCAGCAGCTTTGGTACAAGCACCACGCAGTGAGGCCAGGCAGCGACAATGCTGCCAGAACACGGCACTTACCCCCAGGAGGAGGTTTGTTCTTTGAGGTGAGGATGACAAAGCCAAATCCTTCGTTCTCCTTCCGCTGCAGACGGACATCATAGACCTCTGGGGACTGCTGGTTTGCAAACTCTACCCGATTCAGTCGGGGAGACCCGTTTTGCATCAAGACAGGCTGCGACTCCTCCTCCTCCTGTGGCTTTTCCCCTTGCAGGTAACAAACAAACAAGTAGTAAGAAAAAAATAATACTGCTGTTTTAACAAGCAACTACAGCAAAACTCTACATCTCAGTGTCAGTGCCAGCATGAGGAAACACCCGTCTGCCTGGGAAAGTAAGGGGTGAGTTTATTAACGATATAGTTAATAAAGAGGCCTACACAGGTGTGCACAGTTACAGAAGGAAAGTCTGCTGCACACTGGTTGCACACAGCCAAACAAACTTGGCACTGTGTACACAGACTTTGTCAGAGTGATCTGATGCCTTTTTATAGTAAAAAAACCCCATCATGGCTTTTCTGTGTGCTCCAAGTACAAGATCTATGGCAGAAATCCAGCTACAAACCAGATCTATTGCTATCTTAACTGAGGAACAACTGTTTACTTGGAACAATGGAAACATGTTTTAAAAGGCACTTTAAAAGACTGAAGCCAGGCTTTCTTTTAGGAATCCTACAAACTCTTGGTCCTGAAGTTGCCTTATCAGAAGGCATCTTAAAGAAACTGAGAATTGATCTTAAAAATACTTTTTTCTTTTACCTGTATATACTCAGAATTAGTGATTGAATAACACAATGGAAAAGCAATACTGGTTGCTCATCAGAACAGGGGATCGTTATCAATTCTCCTGAACCGCATCCCAGCTGTCATTCACATGATCAGCATCATCAAGTCAAGAACAATAATCTTCTGTACACTGCTGATCTAGACACTGAGCTAAAACTGCAGAATCACAAGATGCTGCCCTGAATCATCTCTGGTTTGAATGCACGTATTCTTGCTACACATAGATGCCAAAAGACTTAAGAACATAGCATGTTGTAAAGAAAAGAGATTGTGTTATTACTCAATCTGCATAATATCAGTGGCTGTTCTAACTAATATCTGCAAAAAAGTTTGAATAAAACAGCACTGCCATCATAATTTTCAGAGCCTTCCCTGTGCAAGCAGTGCAACCCAGCAAGCACCAAAACACCAGCTTATTACATTCTGCTCTTCTCCACTTACTCAGAATTACAGCTGACCTTCCTGAATCTCGGGCTGCTCAGCTCTAGTGCAATAATTGGTAAGTTTCAGAGCAGCTTTAGTCGATTTGATTACAAAAATGTAAGTGTTCCTTTAGCCAGATCTGTGTCCTGCAGTACCCTCTCTGGGACAGACACATACCACCAAAGAAGATCTTCCTCCGGACTGTGAGCAGCACCTGACCATTCCGTGCAGCACTGGTCATTAAGTCCAAAACTTGTTTGTGCGACTTCCCCTTAACTGGGACTCCATCAATACACATCAGCTCATCTGCAGCTCGAAGCCTGCCGTCTTTTTCTGCTGCTCCCAATGGGATTATGGCTCCAATATAAATCTGTCAGCAGAGCAGAGTCAGGGGGTTTGAACAGCAGTACATGAACTCATCAAAACACGTAATGGTTGGAGAATCCAGGTGAATCCAGACATATGAGAGCTTTTGGGAAAGTATTTTTAAAGATTATTTGACTGTCTAATTCTAGCAGAAACACAGGCAGCGAGTGTACTTTACACAAGCTGACTCAATGGATACAATTTGGGGGCTCAAAGCATTCAAGTAAATAAAGTTTTGGGGTATTTTTAATCCTTATTCTGGAAGCATCACTATCTCTTGAGCATATTTGTTGTTTTGTCAAAAAGCCCAACTCCTGACATAAGTAGTACACTGTGTACTTATTACACATACAGATTTCTCAGACATTACTGAAACAAAAACCTCTGTCATTCATTCTACTTACTCCATTTTTTTTAAACCAAGACTAGGCCAGAGCGGGGAAGAAGTAAAAGCTTTTGAAAGAACTTAAATTTACTTCTGAAAAGCTGCTCAGACAGTTCCACACATGAAATTTTTTCAGTGCACAGCTTTTGGTGATTAGATAATGAACTCAAACAGCTGCACTCCCATTATCAATTTTGTCTACCCCCACCTCATAAAGTGCTACTAAATATAACACAGATAAGAACACCACAAACTATTTCATATGCTAGAATCACATTCAAGTTAAATGAAAGGTTAAGAATAATTATGGCCAGTATTTGCTGGAGGTTAAGCAATGGTGGGCAGATCATCTGTGCACAGCATTCATGACATTAGCTTGACACTTGCCAGCAGCTATGGCTGTTATGGAAACAAAACACCACACATGCTATGAAGTGCAACAGAAGTAAAATTCTTTAGTTGTGCTCTTCCTTTTCCTCAAATGCATGTTAGGGGAAAAAAAAAAATTCAATCACAGCTGTGAATGGAAAAAAACATACTCCTTAACTGTAGTCAGAAAACAATCTATGAGTATCTAATTCCAAAAGCTTTTCCTCTTAACTTGACAGCTGAAGAAACAGCCCCTGACATACAGTGCAAGTTCTTAGCACTTCTTCCCAGAGAAAAACTTTTGCCTTTTTGGAAATAGAGGAGAGTCTCCTAAAGCCTGCTGTCAGAGGAACAGACTACCTGGGGGTTTCCACACTGGCATTTGCCCATCTGCCTCCAACTCCACCATTCCTCAGCAATCACCTCTCAAGCAGTGTTATCCCAGTCCAACTGCAACAGCTCTGAAGGCTGAGGCCAGGAAACACAACTACACTGACAACTTAAAATCATAACTGAACTCTAGTCACTGACCAGGTTAAAGCAAGCCAGGCCCTAACTAGTATTCTTCCCCCTGTGCAAACATCAGAGCTACATTTTGATGCTAGTTACAATGCAAAACAATACCAAGATCCATTTGCAGAAGGAAGCCAGTCTTAATTGGTTCTGCTTCAAGCCTCTCATGAAAATCCTGAAGTACCACATTTTGTATTTTCTGAGATGAGAGAGAAGAACACAAGGCTAATAAAAGCCTGAAAGAGTGCACTGAAAGGCTGTGCTTGTCTCCTTGAGACAAATCCACCAGGAACCACACTGACTGACAGAACAAAATGCATTTTTAAAAATTCAGCAGGAGAGGTGGGGGGAAGGGTCGTGACACAATCCCAAATCTTGCCTTGTTTCACTGGGCTGCATTCAAAAGAACAGCCTGATGGGAGTTTTTGCAGGGTAAGCAGCCGCTTCCTTCCAGTCATCTGCTCCCTGGGCCATGCCAATGTGCACAGCACACTGAGCATTACCAGGGCACATATTGTGCCAAGACCACCATCGCGATGAGGTGGAAACAGGCAAAGGCTGGGTAGCAGCGCTGCCCTTACAAGGGCTCCTGAGACACAGCAACAACTACAGAAATGCCATCAGTATTATCAGCCTGACTGAGAAAACTGCTGCCAAAGACAGATAGCAGAAAGGGCACAGAAGCCTTGCAGATTAAAGTCAGCCATGAAGAGGAAGAAAAGAAAGGTAATCTGAATCAATTAGTGATCTTGAAAAGGCAGTTAACAAACTGATCAATTTTACCATCACTGAACTTTAGAATGAGAGGGAAATGAGGATGACAGTAGGAGTAATTCTAACAGTAATACTGTAAGATAACACGTAGGTAAACAGTTTCACTTACAGGCTGATCTGGTCCATCCCCTCCAAGCACACGGAAACCAAAGCCTGACTCTTGTTTTCGCAGGAAAACATCCAAATCTCTTGTGTTTGGAGCTAAGACAAAGCAACATTTCAAGACATGTAAGGAGCTACCTTTGATTATTGAAAGATTATGCTTTGATGGTGCATTCTGACTCTTCTTACTGACAGAACACAGTAACCAGAAATACAGTAAATAATTCAGTCAAATCTGCAGTGACGTTCTCTTTCCATAATGGAAAAATAAATTTTCAAGAACAGGCTGAAAAAGGAAAGGATAGATTGACAAATGCCAAAGGAGAAATTCACAGCTGCATTCGTATGGTGGGCCAAGATAAAAGACAGTCCATAATACAACTCAGAGCTACCTTCTATAAATTCTGAAGTGGTCAGGTCTACTCCAGTTTACTTCAGAACTAGATCATCCCTGAGACAGTTTCTATGATTAATTGGGGTTTTGTATCTTTTTTTTTTTTAAAAAAAAAGGTGTTCCACAGTTTTCTCATCTCTGTATGAATTACGAATTCCTTGAAATGTTTTATCTACATCAAGTTAACAAATTCAATAAGAAAGTCAAACCTTTTTACCACACATATGACAAAGAAAGTTCCTTTGTAACTGAGTATTTCCAAGTGGAAGTTGATATACTCACGTTTGTCCTCATACATAGTCTTAGACTTCAGGTAGACTTCTGAAGGGTCCAGTTTAGGAGAGCCCGGTCGTACAGCAGTGGGTGGAAATGGCATCGGCTGTGGGATGGGATCACTGACAGCTTCCAAACTCCCTGAACTGTCCTGCTTGTCTTTCTGAAACAGACCACACCCCACAAAATCCGTATTAAATCTAAAGCATAACTGAACTTGTGTGCTTGTATGCCCAAAGACAACAAACATCATGCAGAAGATGCAGTCTTCCTTCTGTCTAATCTGAATCTCCCCTCTTTCAGTTTAAAGCCATTCCCCCTTGTCCTATCACTACATGCCCTTGTAAAAAGCCCCCCTCCAGCTCTCTTGCCGGCCCCTTTAGGCACTGGAAGCTGCTCTGAGGTCTCCCCAGACCCTTCTCTTCTCCAGGCTAGATACACCCTTTTACAAAGAGTGGAAGAAAACTCCCCCAGGCTATTTAGCTGTTTAACACTTGAATGTTTAGAAACACAAGAACTTGCTCTTTTTAACTGAATTGTTCTGCCATGCTGCTTAATGCCACTGAACACAAGTGCTCCATGGTAAGTTGCTACTGCACATGTGCTAGAACGCCAGTCCCCAAGTCCGAAGCACTTTTACATGCCTGTATAGAGTGCACTGACGCAGGAACCACACTAACAAGGCCTGCATCCTCAAACTGCAGAGATTTATGCACTGATTTATTTAGTGTGGACAACTGCATGCTTGCAAGGAACAGAATCTGCAAATCTTAATGAGTGCAGCCTGCATGAAGCACACTGAACTTGTGTGCTCATATTATTTCATTGCTGGGATAAGACTTGAATACTCAAACAGGAGGACAAAGATAAAAAGAGCTACACCTACATTCTGGTAATTGGGTTTTCCTAAAATGCAATAATCTGTTCCGTACAAGAAACATTTTTGAAGAAACAGTCTGTTCACCAACTAGCCTAATTCACAAAAGAAGCACTCATGACAAAAATATGCATTACTATCAGCATATCAAATCAGAGGGTATTTATTAAGCCCAAGGATTCTTTACTGAGCTAATGTATATTAAAGATACCCCAACAGATCGAACTTCCAAGAATAATGGGTATCAGACTGGAAATGTACAGACCCATAGAGACTTCCTGAAAATATGGATTCAAAGACAAGCAAGCATTTCGAGAAAGAAGCACTAAGCAGTCCATTAAATCTGTGTGAGGATTGAGAAATATCGAAGTATCATAAACTTCCTTTACAAATCCCATTTCACTTTAATACAGGTAATTAGCAATGAGAAAAAAAGAAAAAAAAGATACTGTATTTTGTTTCCCTTTTAATGGGTACTTTGACAGCAGTTACTTAAGACAAAGAATTTGTGCCGGCTAAGTAGATGTGGTTTTGCTAAATCATCTTACAGATTATCACAGGGACTAAAATCCAGAGGAGATGAGATTGGAAAAAGCAGGTCGAAGCATGCACGCAGATAGCAATTTCAAGTATAGTGCAAAAAAAGGAAATAATGATTGAACCTAAGAGGTAATGTCATATTTAAAATCATGACAAATCAACAATACTACACCTATCGTCCCACAAGGTCTTTGCTGCATTCTTGATTCTTCAGCAGTAAGAGAGGCATCCATCACCTCCATCAAATAACTCAAAGGAATCTTTTGTGTTAAGTAGACCATATTTACAAGTCTGGTTTGCAACCAACCCACCCTGAATATTCTCCAACAGAATCAAATTTAAATACATCACTAATACTCACCCCTTTGGCAGTTTTAGTAGGTGAGGGTGGACCTGAAGAAAAGACAATGTAGAAAGCAATTTCAGTGCTAGGTCACCAAAAGTTTAAACAGCATTAAGGCAATATAATCAGCTCCTCCTGCGCTGAAAATAATAACCGCTTATTCACTCTTCTAAATGGCAAAGTGAATGTTCAGTTGGCCAAACACATCACTTCAGAGAAGTCTTAAATTAGAATTGCTAGCTGTACAACACTGAAAAATATCTATTCCTCTTTTTGCTACATGCTGGTCAACCAAATCACACATCAGTTCATTGGATACAGAGACTTTATGAATTTGTCTGGAAGAATTTCACTTGCTACCAAAGAAATCTAATTATTTCCTTAGCTGATTAAGGAATAGTAACATTTATACAGAAAAAGACCTGGAGATTTTCACACATGTGGATGACTGTTTGAAGTGACACCCCCAGGGCTACAGTAAAATCTTAAAGGGACACTAAGGAGCCATGTGTTGGTTCGTAATTCATTCAGCTCCCTTCTGGCAAACACACACTACCTACTAGTCAGCTTTTGGGGAGAAGATGCATTCTGGTCCATGACTGACAGTCAATGAAAAGGTATAAATATGCAAATGCGAAACTGACATTTTTCTGGTATTCCCAGTGGTCAGCTCCACATCACTGCTGATGCTTCTTCCTGTCTACTGTAATCACCTATCCATTACAGCTACAGTTACTGGAATACATTTGGAGAGCCTCAGAAAACTCTGTCCATCATATGCTTTGTATTATGCTAGAGACTGCATTTTTGCTTTAGCACTCCCCAGACACTTGGAAGAGACAGTGCATAAACATATCATAATAACATTTTTGAAAAAAACCCAACCCTAGCAACATGCTCTCACCCCAAATACTCAGGCGTATAAATTCAACCTAGAACATAACAGTTGAATAATAAGCTGCTACTTGGCTGTCAAGACTGGACACGATTTAGGTATCAGACTAAAAAGGGACTCTTAAAATGCATATAACCGTACGTGACAACTGTAAATGTACGTACGTACCTCCTCTTAAGATAAGCAGCGGCACCTCTGCTCCTACTGGAAACTGCTTCAGTACCTCCACCACCTGCAAATGTGTCAGGCTCTGTACGTTCTGATGGCAAATCTCCTTGATTACGTCCCCTTTCTGAAGGCCTTGACACCACTGGCTGTCTAAAATCATTTTCACCTTCTGCCCTGTAGGACTGTCTGCAATGGCAAACCCAAAGCCTTTAGGGCCTTTGACTAGGGGAATGGTGACCAGCTCTGGCTGAGAGCCTCCCGAAGACGCAAGAGAGATCCTCTGCTCAGTTGTATCCATGGAAGGGCCATTCAGACGACCATTGACCAACATGGGGCCCATTTTTCCATTCTGGTCCAACACAACTGCTCCAGCTATTAGATCTTGGCTGGTCACACAAACATCTCCTTTAGTCACAGCTGGTCCGTTGATAATAGGTGTAGCTGTCACCATATCTACCACAGGGTCTTCATTGTCGTCAGGAAGAGGATAACCACGACACAAAGTCATGTTCACATACTGATTGATGGGAACGAGCTGAAACATCTGGACAACATCTGCATGGGTATGGCCAAGGACACAACTTCCATTTATGTCTACAATGACATCACCTGTTACAAAAGAAAGTTCAACAGTGTCAAAAACAGAAACGAAACCATCCACACCTGGACTCAGAACAAAAGCATAACTGGAGGAAATCACTGTGCAGTCTTCAAAACTAATAATGAACAGTGGCTGGGCTATTACCTCTTGGCTCGATGTTGCCAGAAATCATAAAGGCTTTCCTCTTTGCATTTATTCTATTTCACCTCAGAACACAGTGTGCTAAATATATAAAGTTTAATCTGCAGCAGATTTAAAAAATGATACTGTACAGTCACAGGAGATGAAGCAGTGCACGCACACTACTGCAAGCAGATGTCTTCTACTTTAATTCATATTGTACAGCATCCTAAACTCAATCCAGAATAAATCGGATTTTGGGGGGGGTGGTCCTATGTTTATTTTAGGACTGGTTGAACTTAAGCTAGGATTGCGCCCACACACATCCTACACTCTTACGCTGTTGCCACACATGGCTAAGCACCTATTTTCAAAATGAAGTGGAAGTAGGCTTCAGATCTTGAAACCTTGTTTCATAATTTGCATCATTTTGACCATGAAACTTTGCATGTGTGATACAACATTCCCAGCAAGCAAACCATCTTACCATTTAAATGCCTGGGCATCAGTAAAACAGTAACTCTCTTATTACATGAACTACAGCAGGAATAGATACGTATCTTTTCATTCAAACATGTGTGCACCACCACACAATACTGCAGGATCGTCATTTTTACAGAGGAGGAAAACGAACCACATACAAACAAGTTCAAACAATAGGTCAGCAACAAAACAGGAAACTGTTTCATTTCATAAGTAAATAGTATTAAATCACGAATCAGAAGCATGAACTCTTATTACTCTTATCTGAAGAGTAAAGAGTTTATGTGATAGGTAAAGAAGCGTTTTGGCTTTTCTGGTAAGTAAACCATATTACAGTAAGTTTATAGGTAACAATTAAGGGTATAATAACAATGAAAAAGTGTGCAATTCCTCATGGATCACAGGTACACTCATCCCTCTTGTTTCCTCACTTGTCCAGTTCATATAGCTTGGCTTGCTCATTCCTGCTGCAGGTTTTTTGCAATTTTAATATTTGGTATTTATGCTTTTTGGCAGCAACAAGGCAAAACACAGACCGGATTTCAAACACACCGTTTTTACTTGACATATAGAGAGGCAACAAAAAACCCATTCTGTAAACAACCAGGAAACCAAATGTCTTAGCTAAAACAGAACCACTGACATCTTCAGAAGCGTCCTCAAAGTAGATTTGTATCTACAACATTACTTCTTTTCCTTTTCTGCCACTGCTCTGCACAGATCTTTCACAAATCTGAAAACTATTTCATTTACTGAGGTGTTCATATTCAGAGTCAGTGGATGAAGTCATCCAACCTCTCATGCCTCAGAAGCTGTGTTCTCTAAAAGCACCACAGGAAATGCAAGTTCAAAGAAGTAATACTTGACCTGGTGCAATTCTCCCATCTTGTGCAGCGGGTCCGTCTTTTAACACATTCTTCACCTGGAGAAACTCATCAGGTCTGTCTCCTCCAATGATTGTAAAGCCAAATCCCATTGTACTTTTTTTCAGTGATGTCCGTATAAGTGCTCCTGTAAGCTGGGATGGATCTCTAGTGAAGACTGACTTCTCTGGTCCTTTTGAATTATGTAATAGACACATGAAGGTAGGAAACCAGGGTTAGTTTTGCTAAGTTTTTTGTTTGTTTTTTAAGGTGTCATAAAGGATAATGATTTGTGTGGTTAGCATTGGCTAACCTCTGCAGCACTGTTACGGAGTAAGCAAACAAGACACTGTTACACTCATTTCACGGCTGAGGTTAAGTGAATGGAGAAGTTGAAGAGTTTTTTCAAGACCATAATACAGATTACAGCAGAGCTGGAACTAAAGCTCCCACCAATAATTCCCAGGTTTACACTCTAACCCTTGAATATCAAGCTTAAAGCAGATCAAAAGCATAAAAATTCAAGGTGTGGTTTTACCTGCATCTTCCAGCTGGCTCTTCTAACCTCCCCCATATTCAAAAGCTGCTTATGACAAACAGCTTCAGAACGATCAAAATGTGTTTGAAGTAGTCTTAGGGTCCCAGTTCAATTTAACATTAAAAAAACATAAATAAAAAAATAAAAATTCAAAAACCCTACAGATTTGGGAGGGCAACACCACAGCAGCCAGTGAAAAGAGAAGGCTAATGCCTTGATGAATTCCAAAATCAGTTACTTATGATGCATACTTGCAGATAAAGATATTACTGACAAAGAACACAATATTCAGTGATACCTGATTTTGAAGGGCCAACATCAGTCTGTCCTAGTTGTTTTTTTCTTTTAGCTTCCAATACAGGGTTTTCAAACTGAGTTTTCTGGTTAATATGACTGTAGACATACAAAAGGTAGATCAGGATTTCAGCAGAAAGCATTCTGCCTATTTCACAGCAAAGACAACCACAAAAGATACATCTACAAATACTGTTTTTTATTATCTCAGATCAACGCTCCGGAGGAATGAACAATAAACTATCATGATCAACACTGAAAGCATTTTTGTTCTTTCAACTTGATTTACTTTAAGAGCCAATACAATTTTACTTCCTGCAATTATGAGGTAGAGTATACCTTCACTCTACTCTGCAAATTTTCAAAAGGTTGTAATAGTTTAGAACTGATCCTGCTTTTTCTCTTGACCCTATGTGTTTCTTCCATCTACCTATAATGTTTACAAACTCAACTTTTTACCAGTAGATACTAAAGCAGTAGAGCAGAGTGGAAAAAAACCAGTAAGTCTGAGCAGAATTTAAATATCTGTGTCAGTTTTGCAAAGTCAAAAAATGTTAGCTAGTTCTCTGAAACTAACATTTTCAACTCTACTGATTTTCTTCCTCACGGTTAGAGAGATTCCTTTACTCTGACTTGAAGAAGATTCAGAAGAGCTCTGGCAGCAGTTTAGTAGTTATTTACTTGGCTTTTTGGAGACAGCTATGAGATACAAATTAATTTTGCTCTTTTACAGTTATCAGGTACCACTCTTAAATCAAGTGACCCCATTTTTGTTACAGCTAAGAAAGATGACATCAGCTCACTCCCATTAATAAATTACTTTGATTGCTGCTTGCTTCCCTCCCCAAATGAAATACACTTCAATAAGTCAGTACAGTCACACCATGGATCTTCCCACATGCCAGTGCTTCAGCAGTGTGCACCATGTGTTCACTGACCCTAAAACAGTTTCTACTGGATATGTTTAATACTCACACTGCGTTACAACCTATACATACTGCATATCAAGCGTTTCATTATTTTCTGCTCAATTTATAACTATGTCAAATTAATAATTAGCACTTACTCAACATAATATGTTCCATATTGAGGGTCTTCTATTTTTTCCCATCCATAAGGAAGTTCTGCAATCAGAAAGACCAAATTCTCCATTACAGTGGAAAACTATCTGCAAGTATCAGAGTTCTTATGAAGGAATGAGAGGACAGATTACAGACTCATGAAAAATAGGAGGAAAATATAGGTCCTTTTTTCTTCCCTTCGTTTGCTGGAAGTTGGTCCTTCTGATGAAAGGGTATCAGCTTGTTCCCAGGAATGTGAAGCCCTGTAACTCTCACTCTTTGTTCCACTAGATGAGGAGACTTGTATTCAACAAAATCACACCACTTTAAACATATAATAAACTTAAAGACAAGATACAAACTAACCTATTAAG
This sequence comes from Ibycter americanus, assembly GCA_035590275.1. Taxonomy (NCBI): domain Eukaryota; kingdom Metazoa; phylum Chordata; class Aves; order Falconiformes; family Falconidae; genus Ibycter; species Ibycter americanus. Next base: position 6,866,650 of record JAVJGI010000038.1, on the reverse strand, counting down.
AGAGGAAGAACCTATAAAGGAGGAAGAAAAATATATTATTTAAAATTAATCTAATTGTAAACTATGAATGTGATTTGATAGTTGTCAACTTTTAAAGCTATAATTATTAATATGGTCACACTGCTTCTGACCCCAAATACACCACAAAAGAGAGCTATAAATGCTTGCAGTATCACATTCTCAAGGTTGTAAAACTGCATCTCCATTCCTCTTGTACTTTCCATTTAAGACCACCTGGCACAACTAATGCCATCTTTAATTATTCTCTCAATAACATCAGGATATCTCACTGTACTCTGACAATGTTTCAGTTTTCAGTCAACCCAAGAAATCTTTGTAGAGTTAGAACTATATAAGCCATATGTGATAAGTAAGATGACAGCCCCCTCCATGGTAGGCTATTTCACCCTGATGTTTACAATACAGCGAGACACCCCAAAAGTACTAGCACGTGTTTAGGTCTGGCTGCATCAAATTCAGCACAGACTGCCTAGCCTGCCAAGATGATGAAACGTGGTTCTGTGCTGCTGCAGCCTGCTGGCTCCTGCAGCCACAGCAAGCTAGCCAACAGTGGCTCAGGCCTGGACTGCCTTGGACATCCCTACATTAGGGGGCTAAAATAAAAAAATTACCTGTTTGATATAGGTACTGGAAGTTACATGTGCAAAGCTCCTTCTTATGGCAAATTCAGAATCTGGTAAGATGGTGCCCAGCAGCAGATCATTACTGACTGAAGGTGATAAGCAGTTAACACAGAGGTCCAATTATTCTAGATTTACTGTTCTAGTTATCTTGACTATGGAAATTTAAATATTAGAATAATGGACACAGTCAGGTAGCTAGCCATTTTAAGGGTAAAATTGCTATGTAATCTTGTTTGAGGCTGCCCTAAGTTTGACAGTAACAGGAATTTTCCTAACATATGACAGCATGTCACCAATTACTAATACCAGCATCACTCCACAGGGTTTGACAAAAGGCCCAGTGGGTCTATTCATTTAAATGTTGTTCATTCGGATATCCTGCATCTATCAGTTTAAAGTGCTCTTTTTATCCTGTGGTGAGCTGCACATATGTTTAATAAGCAGCAGTATGCGTCCATTGCTCCAGCTGGCTTCATTATGAATACATGGTTGCTGTGCAATTTAGGAAGACGACAGGCTATTCCGAGTCTGCCTCATCTTTTGTAACATCAGGCATTTGCCGAAGACAGAGCTATCTGGTACTCTTTTCTAGCCGACTAAATTGCACGACTATGTAGGAAATGGTTGCAGTAATTGCCTGTAGGCCAATCACTAACCTGACCTGTAACTCTTGAAGCAACAGCATGAAGAGTTGAAGGGAGTCAGACTGTTCCCTCTACTTATGCATTCAAATATTATATCATCATGCCACATGTAAAAGGTATGATTGGCAAAAGGTATAATGCTGCATCTTCTTTATTATTCCTATATTCTAATATACGTATGGACCTCTTTCTCCTGCCATATTCCACCTGCACAACAATCTCCACTGAGATCATCACTAATGTATGCAGCTTTCTCCTTAGCAATGATAGTAACTGGAACAAAATTATCTCATTCTCTTCTCAGGAATGCAGCTAAACCCATGATTCAGATTCTACTACTCCAGGGAAAATACAATGTGGACTTTTCCCAGTCTTGTGCAAACTCCTATTGCCACCAAACTGGGGACACTCAGCACTACACTGCCTGCTCCAGTCATGTGTACCAGGAAGGAGCTTTACCACAGCAGTAATGGATTGTATCCAGCTGTGATAAACTCAGAATTTACCAGTCACAGGTGACAAATTAATTCTAAGCATCTCACCTCCATCTTCACAGTCTTCAGGAGCTTTGGCCTTCTTACAGAGCCGTGGATCAAGCCATGTGGTTGTCTTGGTGTTATGACTGTAGAGCAGAACACGTGCCATTAAAAGAAGAGAACTCCCCCAGACTGAAGAAACTTTGCTTTACTCTAACTGTTAAATATTTACTACCATGAGCAGACTGTAGCCTTGAGATAATATAACCTTTATTTGTGTCCCAGTCACATCATAAAATGCTAAAGAAAGGCAACAATGATGCTCAGAGGTACCAGCGCACTGGAGACTCTCCAGGACAGATGTGAAATGTTAGAGGTACAAACACTCTCCCCTGCCCCCGAGAGCTCATGTGGGAACTGCAGTTGTTTCTACCTGAAAGGAAAAAACATTTTTAGCCTCCTCTTACGCTTAACTCTCAGTAAGGTTTCCGCTGCATTTTTGCCTTACAGTTCATAAATGAGGCTGTTCCACATGTGCACATATGAGCTACTTTCCTATCCTGGGCTTTAATCTGTGCTATTTGTATTTTCAAGCGTGCATTCCCAGCCAAGGAACACAAGCATCGAAGAAAGAATAAACAAGCTCTCAGATTTCAGAGGAGTTTGACATAGTGAAGGTTTATATGATGTTATACCTCCCTTAGCAATACCCACCCAGCTTCATATTTTGGAGGTACAAAACTTGCATTACAAACAAACTGACTTTGCATGTGGAACCATAAGGCTTTCCTGTGTGACGGCAATCGTACCAAGTGTACAACATAGATGACTAGCAGTAAGGAATCTAACAGCAGGAATATATTAAATTTAATAGAGAAACAGAAGCAGTAAGAGCAGCAGAAGAGAGGTATAAGAGCAGCAGGCAGCTTCCCAGACAGTCGCCCATCAGCACTTCTCTCCTGTGAAGGGCACAGCAAACCCTCCACAGTGTCGGTCTACTCACTCAATGAAGTAGATCATGCCAGTGTCGGTGTAGGCCATCTCCCAGTTCTTGGGCAGTGGTTCCAGGGTTTCATCCCTCAACAAGTAATTTCTGAAGTCCATGGAGCTGCTTGTCTGGTTGTAGCTGGGAACAGGTTTCATCCAGTCAGGAGAATCTGAATGTTTTTCTTTGTTTTCTGCAGTTGTTCAGGGAAAGTGTTACTATTTGTCAGATGTTTATGTTGTTTCTCACAAAGAACCACCCTCTTAATCTGGCTATGAGTGGATGTCAAACACAGCCCTGTATGTGATGTGCATTTTTCCACTTTTTTTTTTTCAGCTGTGAACTTTGAAAAGCTGACATGAAAACACTGAACTCTGCTCTTCCCCTGCCAAACAGAATTAACCTCGTATTATGCGTCTGAGCCTACTCTGAAAAATCAATGCTGGCAGAAATCCAAGTTGACTACACTTTGCTGCTGCTTCTACATACAGAACAGTGTTTGCAATACCATAACCTCCCCCCCCTCACCCCCCCAAATCCTACTAATATTCCTCAAAGCACCAGAATGAAATGTAGAGAAGACCCAAACCGCCAATAAAACAAACACCACCCTCCTGCAAGGCATAAGAAAAAGCTCCCAAAAATCCCTACAGGAAACTTTAAATGCAAGCCTCCACCCTTCAGTCCTGAAGTTATGCTCGGTATCCTTCATCACACAACCGTGTCTGTGACCTTCACCTAACCACCAGCCCGGTCACCAGGCTGCTCTGTGCTGTGGTGTTGCCAGCCCTGAAGCTAGCAAGTTTAGGTCAGGTCTAGTCAATACAAGTCTGTCTTAAACACTCACACACAGGATCATCTGCAAATGCAATGTGATGGTTTCTCTCCACCATCAGTTCTTCCCCCTCAAGATGAGTAACTGTGACAGCGAAAGGAAAAGGGCATCCTGCCAAGCTCTGAAAGGTCCAACTGGACACTGGTCCAGTCTCAATGCACTCCGCTTTATTTCTCTCCACTCACTCCCCTTCAGGCAGTTTCAGGTTGTGCGACAGTTTCCTTAACCAAAATAATCTGAAAATTTTACAGTATGAGCTAGTGTTGTCCCTTAAACCAGCAGCTTCACTAAAATCTCCTGCATACAAATTCAGTAATCTCCTCAAAATTAAACAATAACATTTACAGGGTATGAATTATACTCTGTAAAGGATTCTGTTACTTGAGGAGTGGATAAATTTTTCCTTCTTCCTCGTGTAACTGGCCAATACCCAGCACTACATGTTCTCTACTGAGCAGTGCATTTTATGATGCAATTGCACATCTGGCTGGGAGAACAGCTGTTTCTTTTTAAAAGATAATTTCAAAATCGAGTAAAAACACCAGTCTGAATAGAAAGCTGCCTTCAAACTTCACCAAAACTAAGGAAGCAGTTCAAGCAAGCATGAGTGTTATTTGTATACTTCTTATCCATTCATACTATACTTCAGGGAATTTCTCCCCTTGTCAACCAACCTATCCCTCCGCTGCCATTAACTGCTTCCTTTTCCTCCTCTTCCTCCTCTTCAGGGAGAGCACTGTCCATCCTTTGCATTTTGCTGACAGACGTGGTTCTTTTCCTCTGTGATTCGGTATCAAAATCATTGTCAAATAGAACTTGATCCACTGGATCAGGCTGAAAGGGGCTGGGCTCCGCTGGAGGCTTCGGAGTACCATAAAAATTACCTGACAGTGAGACAGAAAATCAAGATCGCTAAAGCACTGACACTTGCGGAAAGTACTGGCAGTGAATGTTTCATTGCCCATGTAACATGTTTTTGGTGAAAGACTTGAACTGTAACTTAACTTCTTTAAAAAAGACATCAGCACTACCAAAAAAATGATCGAGTCAAAACCTATTTACTCCTATGTTGTCTTTTTGCCAATGATGCTATCTGACATCAGAAAACAATAGGTTTAATTAAAAATTTCTATCTTGCCACATGTTTTCAAAGAAAAAGACAGATTTGTTACTTTATGAAGCATTAGTGAATTCTACGCAAAGAGACTTGGGGAACAGTCTGAGAAAAGCAGGTGAGAAAAACAGTGAAAATCAATTGTTCTTACTTTATATCCTGATTAACTGATTAACAGAGTACTATGCAGCAACAGAAACACTCTGAAGTCAAAAAGCAAATTAATTTTGTGCAGAAGTATCTATTTACATAAAACCAGTTAGAAATAATTGATTCTAAAACTACAATCCTACTATTTTCTACTGACAATACACTTACTAAACAAAGCTGTTAATACAGCTTCATCTAAAAAATGAGTTCTGCTTGAGAAAAATGAACAGATGTTTTCTTCAATATTTTAATCTAAAACACAAAGACTGGGAATCATCTGTTGTTTTCTGGAAAACAATTTCAGCAATTGACCTCTCTCCTGACTGCTCATCTGACTTCTATTAGGGAATGGAGCACACAGTAAGAGAGCTTTCCAGAATTCCTGCTGGGGTAACTTTTGGTACTGGATATGGTTTTGACCATGAAAAGAAGAAAGAAACCCTTCTGAAAATATAAGTGAGGGCGAGGCTCAAAGTGGTGACAGCCAGATAAAGGAGAGCTAAGGGGGAAAAAAAAGTGCTAGTTTAGTCTAAATTTGCTTAGGAGATTTCCACAGACAGGATGAGGTTGACAGACAGCATGAGACATGTAAAACAAGGAGGTACAGAGCCTTTCACAGAATCTTCTACTTTGGACATTTTCTTGGGGTTTTTTTCTTTTTTTTAGGGGGGCAGAATCAACCAAACTCATTCAAATGCCAGTAAAACCACCACCTACCAAAGAAATCCACTTGATGCATGCTTAAAGTTGCTGGAATCAAATATATGTTAAACCGATGTAAAAATCAGGCAGGTTTATAATCTCATAAATTCTGTTGAGCACCAATGAAAGCTGCGCATGCTCAGCATTTCTGAAAATCGGGTTGTAATTTAGTTGACTTCAAGCACAACTATATATTTGAAAAAAATCTAGCCAGATCATATTTCAGATTTTATAAACTTAGGTTAAAAAGCAGCATGAGATGTTTGCAATTTGTTCTGTTCATGGTGTCAAGTCGTTCAATAGTAAAAAGCAGCAGAAACCATGTGATCATTACTTGAAACCCATCTGCAACCAGGCATGCTCCACCACAGTGCGAGATATCCAGGGCTGAGCCAGTCAAACTGGTATCTCCCCCCTCTCACTTTAAGAAAAGGTGGGTTTCGGTTCATCCCCCCATCCCGGAGCACAGGGACAGGAGGAACCCTGAAGTTAGCTTTGACTGACATCAAACCCTTGAAAACAAACCAAAGCAAATCAAAGGCCTGTCACGCAGTGGCAGCTCCATGACTCCCCTGGAAAACCAGTTCCTGACGGTTCACTGCCTTCGTTACAACGTGCTTCCCCATCACTTTTAACAAAACTGACTCTGCTACAGATTTCGACAATCTGGTCTAGAGCTGTTAAATTTTTCATTGCAAAATATGTTTTTTTTTCCTTGCTGTATCAGAATTCCCCTTGCCTTCTGTCTTTTTGATGTGTACCTCTGAGAAGAACACAGCTCAGTTCTCAAAGCTTTAAACAAAATTGACTGAATTTTGTTAAAACAAAATTGTACCGAGTGTAGACAAACACTTTCAGAATGCTTCCTCAAAAATGCAATGGGGAAAATAATCAGATGGCATTAAGACTGGCTGAAAGGACAACCTGTGATTTAGTAGAGAGCTTTAAAACAAGACCACTAGTCTTCTTCACAGGTAGTCCAAAAATAGACTTAATATTGCTGCTCTGGTAGCATAACGACCATCAATGGGCAGGCAAAGTGGCACCTCCAGGGTGGAAGGAACTGCAGGAACTGCACTTAGACCAAGATACCAGACATGAGTCCTGGGTCCTTATTCCCGTTCCATTACGTGTCATCAACGTACCATCATATGTTCCACTTTCTAGCAAGGCTCCACTTTCTTCCAGTGCTTTAAACTGCTCAACCGGAATGAAATTATAGTCTACCCCAGGGACCTCCCCATCTCTGGGAGCCCGTGTAGTGCCTGAAAAGACAGAGAAAACACTCTTGTAAGATACTTAAGTGCTGCCTGTTTACCAAATGCTGCCTGCTGTACAGTTCAGTAAAAACAATGTATTTTTGTACCTTTATACAGTGATGATGTCACTCTGGTAAGATAAGAGATAGAACACTGGCGAGCAAGTGAACAATAATGTATCAAAACTAGGCCAATAAATTATGTAGGAATGACGATTCTGGCATTGAGGAAGGAGGAGAAAAAAGGTTGGGTGAGATGGTAATTAGAGAGAATCCTTTCTTACACTCAGTGAACCAAAACCAACTTCTGTGGAAGCTGACAATGCCTGGGCCAGGCAGTCACAGGCTGGGATTCTGAGGAGCTGTTTAACAGCTGTGGTATTTTAACCCAGCTGTAAGGGTGCTTCATCTCTCCACTGTTTCCACCAGTACCAACTCACTAACCTGCCATGAGGTCAGCATGACTAAGTGCATTTGATTTTTGGGCCACCAAATCCGTAACTGGGCATAGAAACTGGTTGTTAACCTTACAATTCAGAGTGTAAATCAGCTATACACCAAACCCTGGCTGTAGGTATGATTTTTCAAGGTAATCAGTAAATTGCTGCGTTAATGCAGAAGTTCTCAAAGTGTTATGTCTCTAAATATGGGTCTCCCATAGTCATAACAGCTTAATTAAAGCTCTCCTGGAAAGAACTCTACTGATTCATTACTGCCTATAACATAAAGCATTTTAAAGGTATATGTCAATTTTTTCAGGCAGCAGCATGAACAAGAGCTGCTAGCAAATAGGCTGCATTTCACTATTACTACCTTCTGAGAAAGTCACAAAGCCTTGGGCACACTCAGTATAATAATGATGCTAAATTGAGAACAGAATTCCTGTAGTTACAAGAACATCGGTTGACAAACTGAGGTTTTTAGTGCAATGAATATTTAAATACAGTCAGTGATAAGCCATTTTAATCAGCGAACCTTTGAGACAAGGTAAAGGATGATCTTGTGATAATTAAGAAGTGAAATGACACAGAAGGGTGAGAAGCAATGACACAGGATATTTGGCAGCTGCCAGAGCGTCCTGTGCCTTGAACAGTGCTTTCTATAAATGTCCACTCACGGGAGCAGTCACCTTTAGGCACCTCGCTAAAGGCAAGTTGGCACCTGTACTGGCTGGACCAAGAGATGCTAGCAGATGCTCAGAGCAGAAGGGCTGGCATAACTGATGAGACAGGTCTACCCAGATTTGCTCACTAATTAATTCTTGCTGTGACACTAGTTTGTCCACACGCTGTTCCTTCCTTCTCCTCTTGGACCACGAATTCACTCTCCCTCTTGCCACCACCACCTTGTACTGTCTTCTCAGGATGAGCGAACAACAGCTCCCCTGCACCTTCTGTCACTGCAACCCTTTCTGCGTATAATCCCTCCCACACCTCTCCTTCCAGCTGCGCTACTCTGCCTAATGAATGTGACACTCTCGAGGTCTCAGTTTCCTCTTTGCAAAAAAACAATACACTGACAAAAATCAGGACATGTTTGCACTGTTTGATCATGCTGAGGAAGATTTATTTCTCGTGGCAGCTGTGGTTATTGTAACAACTGACAAACTTCTGAAGAGTAAAACACAGGTATTACCGAACCACTCTGAGCATTGGATTCTGAAGTTTTTGCTGTTTTGTCAGTCCATATTGGCTGGACCTTTTCATTGCAGCTTAAGATATGAAACTAATCCAGCAAAGACATTTACAGAAGTTGCGGCTGCAAGGTAAAACTACAAACCAGATTAAGAGAGAAGGCATTTAAAGCTCTCAAATTAAGTGATGGTTAGCAGGAACAGATCAAATGAGGATGATCTTTACATACTTACAAGGGATGGTTCTCAAGTAGAGATTGTCTCTGATCACTTGCTGGAGTTTATGGTCTATAGAGCCCTTCTGGAACTGAAGGCTCAAGTAGTGGCGCAAGTCTTTGTTGATGACTTTTCCTTAAAAACAACAAACAAGAATAACTTGTAAAAATCAAGCAGGATCTCACAACAAGAGTGTGATACACAAGTGCTATAAATATTTCAAAAAAAGGAAGCATCACGGAGAATTGGGTTGTTTTTAATACAACGACCTGAACGGAAAAGCCATTCTATGCTACCAAAGCCTGACTCTGCTGCTGTAAATTGGCACAGCGATTTTAAGCACAGCTACACAACAACCGTCCAACCTCAGTATCTCCCCAAGCAAGACAGTGACAATATCCTGGAATTGTTTGGAAATCAATAAAAAGTATTAAAATACAAAATCTATTGCCAAAATTAAAGTCTCTACAGACAGGAAACTGTTTCAAAATACAGTGATAATACTTTCTATTCAATTTACATCAAATGGATAGGCACCTGAACTCAATATTTTGTCACATGGGAATCTGCATTCTTGATATTATAAAAAGAAATTATTTTCTTTTTAAAAACACTGCATGATAGAAGAGAGGTTTTTTTACAATTATTCCTTTGCAATACTTCTGTCAGGTATCATTAGCAAATCTGTCATATCACTAGATAACCATGGCCCCTTCAGCACACAAATAACTGAGCTCTTGTATTACTACTTCATCCTTCTGACAGAAGGGTACAAACCAATCCTTTGTACCCTGTCATCTTCCCAGAAAGCACATTAAATAGGGTTCAATGACCTTGGTAAATTTAAGTTACGTACTACAGCAGAACACTCAGGGCTTTAGGGAAAAAGACTCACTCTTTGTCTTCAAAACCCACTCTAGGAGATGGCCAGTAGCAGGCATATGCTGGTGTATCACAACAGCAGGAACAAAAGCTGGAACAGACAACTGCTCCTTTTAAATTACGTCAGCAACAGGTTACGAAACGTATAAACCTGCCGTTGGGAGTGATTCTGACAGGAGCCTTTGAAGCCTGCTGAGACCAGCTGCTAAAGAGACCACCTCAAAAGGCCCAAAAATGAAATGGGGCACAGACCCACATCAGTCTCAAAACAATGTTCCCCTACACCTTAAAGTGAGACTACTGTACTTACATAAAATGTCAAGTTTGGAAAAAAACCAAAAAACCAAAACCACCAAAAACCAAAAAACCCTTCCACCACTAACCAAGCTTTCCCAATCATGTGTCACTGCTGCAAAGTTGGTTGCATATTTTGGTTTTGGCAAGTTTATACTTGCCCTTCCCATTTTGCCAAGTGAGGGCAGATACACACCTTACACTTGTCTCTCAAACACTATGCCGGCTACCACCATTCACAAACAGCAAACCATATTTCAATTTGCACCCTTTTCCCTCCAAGCAGAACAATGGCATGGTATTTAAAAGAGAAACCAAGATTACCTATCAGCTCTCTCTTCATAAAGGTCTGTGCTGTCCATAAATTAACCAAAACCGAACAAAACCACCCTAAGTCCCCAAGCAAAGAAAAAGCCCACCACACACATATGCGTGCCCAGGGACGTGGGCAGCACATCCAGTGCTTAACGTGAGCCCCGAACTCCAAATGAAGCCAATCTCTCACCCCCCTTCAAAGCTGTCATTTATTTCAAAACTAAGTGCAGAAACACTAAAAGCATTCTACAGCATGGAGAGGACAGTCCTCATGGCTCCCCAGGAGTTACACAAGTGATGCCGTACTTCCACTGATGTGGGTGGGGTGAGCAGCATCCCTGTCCCCAATCCCTTCCCAAACACACAACTTGGAGTAACTCCGCAGCTCCCCTGGGTTGGACGCTCTCTGTTGTTATGACAGCGAGCCCCCAGCTCAATTCCCTATTTTGCCATCACGAGCTGTTCTTTATAAAACTTTGGATTTGCTTCCTGCAGCGTAATGAGCAAAACATGTCATGGAAAATGAAAACAAATGGTGTAATCTCCAGCAAGAAAAATATTTTCCATTTGTTTCTACAAATCACTTTATTGTTTGTAGACAAGATGGTTTCTCAACATTAAAAAATGCTTCACTGCTAAAATGGACCATCCATCTCGCTGTCAAAGACAGATCTATAGCACTGCACTTTAACAATACAAACATATTTCACTTAGGCAGATCAATACACACATACTTCACTCGGGCAGATGAATCTGGTTGTTAGTTACGTTCAGAGCATTGCGTGTTGGAAAAGCTTGGCAAGAGGTGAAAATCTGTATGAGATGTAGAATTACAGAGACTTTATTTATTTCCTGATCTTACCCTCTTCACGTTTTAAAATTTAAAAGCTCAAAACCCTTTTCAATAAATGTCAACCTAGTCAAAAAAAAAAAAAAAGAAAAAAAAAGAAAAAGAAAATCTGCTACTAAGTATATGCTGATATTGAGGGGTTAATCTTAATGTTAAAACCCTACAGATTGGACTGTACGCTGAGACCAATATGACTAAATTAAAGATTGAAAGGATTGCCTGGGGAAAACAGAAGAAAGTCAAACGAAATAGTAGGCAGAGAGAAAATGACAGAATGTCACATAGAGAATAGTGTGCATTAGAAAGCAGAAAAATAAAGTAATAGTAAGGATGCTTTAGGCAGCCTCCAGAGCTTGTTCTTACGTAAAAGCCAGATATTTCCCCCTTCAGGAGCTGAACATGCTCCTTTACATTGTCTCACGCAGGCTTTTAGAAGAACCTCATGTATCAGGCTCTCCAAAATGACCTAATAAATGTCGAGTTGGTGTTTGCTGTGCTGCTGAGCTGTCTCTGAAGGATGACACACACAACACAGGGACCAGTCAAGAGGAATAATGTACTTTATACCATTCAGGTTCTGCAAGATGAACTGGCACAAGCCTCTTGTTTTCAGTTTTAATTTCAATTAACCACAAAGGAGGTGTTTAAAAGAGGATATGCACACTGCAGTTCGGTAAGGAAAACTAAGTGACTGCAGAAGGAAAAAAGGCTTGAGTACCACTGCAGCAAAATACAGTGCTGTAAAGGACAGAGGCAAGCTTGAGTGACAGAGACACTGTGAAAAACGGGGGTAGTGGCTTTCATTTCTTGTCACACCACAAACCGCAACAGTAAAGTTGCCTTTGCTGCTGTACCTAAGCAGGACGAAGATAGCTATTTATATATCCAACCTGTCACGGAAATGCTGAAGTATACATGTTGCAGTTACAAACAGATGGGTATTGCCATGGTGCTACTAGAACTCAACACAAAGAAGCCCATTTCTAGATTAGCAATGCTGGTAAAACAGCAAAGCTCAAAGCTGAAATATGCAAATAAATGCTAAAAACTCAATCTGTGAAGATTTTGTGTTGCTGTCCAATAGTAAGCTGCAGCAAAATAATGTCCAAGTATGTCTGGCTAACACAGTAAGTATATAGTGTGCCTGCGACATCCCCCACAAATCACTCTGAAGACCACATGGAAATTCTCCATTTCATTTTGATGCACATTCTATGCAGCCAGAGGTGACAACTTTCTGGAGGCATGGCACATCCTAGTCGCTGCACCACGCAGGGAGCTGTACCCTGAAGTTTCCATGCCAACACCTCCCAGAGACAGTGGCAGCTATATGCCAACGCCAAGCTGCAACACTGATGGGCGAATTAATGAGTACATAGTGTTTTTCTTTCAAACTTTTTGAAAAATACTTTACCGTTAATTATGAAAGCAATTTTACAAAGTAACTGTATTAGTGTGCTACTCTCCTATTAAATGATATAATTCATTACTAGGGCTTACAGTTTCACTGCAGACTTTAGCACAAAAATGTATTTTAAGGGAACAGACGTGAGAACCGAACTACATTCCCCCATTCCTGGAATAAATTTTTTAACAAGCCCGTCTGCAGTCCCACTGTGTTCCACTGGTGCGTTAAAGGGTAAAGCCCCGCAAAAGGCAGTGGCAGGCCGGGCAGCAGCCGAGGCCTGCGCCCAGGGCAGGGCGGGCGGTCCCCGGCCCGGGGCTCAGGGTGAACGGGCC
>JAVJGI010000038.1:6830194-6853812 GCA_035590275.1 Ibycter americanus | reverse complement strand
CCAGCTTAGCCATCCCAGCTCCCCGCCGCGCCCCCCGGCCCCAGCTCCCCTCAGCCTGCTCCCCACAGCCCCCCTGCCCTGGCCAGACCTCAGCACCACTGCCCACAGGGGTTTTAAGCATTAAAGAACGAAAAAAAGGGCAGATTAGACACTGCTACAGGTTTGTTTTCTCAATGGGAACAAAGCAGAGGAGAAAAGTAAACAGAATTTCATAATGTAAATTCAGAATTTCATGAGTGTAAACAGAATTCCATACTGTCCGAGGCTACGCTGGGCTGCATGAGGTGTTACATAAGCGGCGATTGCAAAAGGCAACCCAAAATATGAAAATTCCACGTGAGAGACATTAAGGGCTAATAAAACAGCTAAATGGCTTTGCTCAAAAGCGGCTAAGCAAAATAGGAATTATCAGAGTTGATCAAGTGGAAAACAGTTACTGTTTAATTAAAAACTAGCCTATCAATGCATAAAGTAAGATTAAGCGATCTTCAACGTGACTAAGCAAAAGCCATTTAAAGAAACGTTCAGCGACACAAAGCAGACACCTTGCATTAGGAAACCAAAGTTATAATTAGGGTGCAACACATTAACTTTATGATATTCCTCAGCAACTACTCACATGTGATAATTAACACAAGGTACAGATCCAAACACACGCATTCACTGACACAAATTATTTCTAAAAGCATGAACAGAATCACCGTATTCACAGAACACGGGAAAGATGGAAAAGACGAGCAGTAACAGCCCTCCGTGCTTGTGCTGCGCTGCTGCCCACCCAGCAAATACACACCCACGTCCCCAGTACAAGAAACAGGTGGGAGGTTCAAATTGTTCCAGTTAAATTAGGAAGAGACAGCAACATTTTGCGCATGTCGGACCCAGCCAGCGGGTGCAGTCTTCCTCAGCTTGTGCGGCAGAAACACCGATGGGTTACTGTAGAGAAGCCTGCTTGTCCTTCAGGCAGGAGGGGGCCCTGGATGGCAGAGGAGGCAGGCTGAGACCGGCAGCCTGGCTCAGCACCTCAAAACCCAGCACCTCGCACCCCAGTCTGGCACCTTGCACCCTGGCAGCCCACACCCCAGCACCTCGCACCCCAGTCTGGCACCTTGCACCCTGGCAGCCCACACCCCAGCACCTCGCACCCCAGTTCGGCACCTTGCACCCTGGCAGCCCACACCCCAGCACCTCGCACCTGAGCAGCCCCCACCCCACCAAGGGCTCGGTGGACACGCTCCCACTCAACACCTCCCTGTCCTTCTTCCAGGGAATGGATGCAAGAACCTAAGTCTGGACTCTGCCTGCTAAAAAGCAGAGTCCCTAGGGAAAGGCAGGCCAGTAAGGAAGGCAAGAGCCCAACCACATCTGGGCCAGCGATCCGCCTGGGAACAGAGACCGTGGTCCCATTAGGGACTGACCACCCCTCCAGGTAACTCCTGCTTGTTCAGGAGGTAACTGCTGCTGCTTCAAAGGGCAATCAAGCTCACCCATCAGGTGAAGCATTACTTTCTAAGAGACAAGGAGTAAGAAAATCACGGTGTTCAGCCCACAGGGCTCAATAAGCACCTTACAGGCCATCCGGCACTACCAGCTGCTTTGGAGTTAAGTTGCTGCAAGGATGTTCAGAAGACCAAAAGCAGATAATCATCTCAGGAATGTGACATGTAGGCTTCTGCTCCTCTGCCTTTTAATGAGACTCAGAGAGCAGCAGTAGGTCCACACTGCTCTGCTCCCAAAGTCAAAATTAATCACGTCTTTTGATTGCCAGATCCGACATCAGAAAAGGCCAACCGTTGACTAATTCAGCAGAGATTCTCCAAAGGGCTGTAGTGGGCAGGTCTCTGGCTCAGATACCGTAAGGGCATCTTGATTTGCTGTGTCACCGGTAGGTAACGACATTTGTCTGAAAACAGAAATCTGTCACAAGACGTATTTTCCCCTGACAATGAACAGAACAGACAAGGTAAAGAACGAAACTTGATTTCCTAGAACAAACGTGGGAGAAGAGCCAAACACATTAGAAGCTTCTTTTTGGACGTGAAATGCAAATGATGGATTTTACAAAGACACAATAATAAAAAAAACCCTTAGCTCATTAAAGGGCACGAAGAAAAGAATAAAAATCTATTTTAATGTTCTGTTCATACTGACAGACTTTTCACCTTCTCCCTCAACCCAGGATCATTTGTAGAGCTTTGGGTTGAGCAGACCAAGAGACATCAAGAATCAAATTCTTCTGAAATTACAGATGCTGTTATCAGTAGAGGGAGAATTGGGGAATGACTTGGGAAAGTTGTTTGGAGAAGGAAGGGAAAGTCCTGGGGATGAGAAGCTGATACGCGCAGATAAAACTGAACTGTACTATTTGGGAATACGGATAGGTATCAAAGGAGGTATTATGATTCAGAATAATGCCTTAAGGAGAAAATATATTTAAAGTATATTTTAAATTCCTCAATAAGATGTCTTACAAAAGCTTTCAAATATTCATTAACAGAATCTCACTAAAGCCTGTTGGGCTGTGTGAATTTCCCTCTACTAAATGTCTGCAAAGAATATTGACTGAATATAGGGACAGCAAAGATATTTTTATTAAGCCATGCTGCACTTAGCAAGCTACATGAGCATCCCCAAAAAAAGCTTAGACAATGTTAAATTCTGTAGACTGGAGCCACTGGCACAGGGTTAGCTGCGAGACAGATGCAGAAACAGCAGAGACAGCCTGGGTTTAGGCAATGAATGTGCACAGGTGAGCAAGAGGCTCAGGAACAAGTGGAGCAAAGACAGAGAGGAGAGGGGGCAGAGAAGCAGCCTCACACGGCATCTGTGTGCAGAAAATTCAAATCAGTCTCGTTACACAGTTCTGGAAGTTATTCCAGCATCTGGAAAAAACATGTTATAATGAACAACATTTTAAGAAATTATCAGACTTTCAGGCAAAGGACAATTAGACAATTAGAGTGAAGTCCTTTACACCATTCTTCCTTTGAGATGAGCTTTTGAATACAGTCTTGCCAAGCACATCGCAGCTTTCTGAAAGCTTGGAGAAGACTTTTCCTTTATTTTACCATGCTTATTAATTGTATTGCATAAAGATCTTCAGGAAACACTAGCCATATGGAAATCATTGCCCTCCTGCATGCCAGTGTCCTACAGAAATAGATTGAGGAGAGATTCAGACTTGGGGGAGGTTTTTGCAGAACCTGACCCACCCTGCGTACTCTCAAGCTGTCTGGCTGACCATTTGCCTGTGCAGTATGGCCAAGAACTGGACATCTAATAAACATCGAAGACCTGTGTAAACAGCTACATTTAGAAGACTGATTTTACAAATCCCTGCCAACTACTCCAAGGCACAGAGTAACGACACAAGACCAACCAGTATGGGTGGGAAGTCCCAGAGCATCGGCCCAGAATGAAGGAAGGGGGACTGGAGGAGACCTCACTGACAAGTGGTGGGACCTGTCTGAGTGGCAGAGGAAAGAATTTAATTCCCCCAAGTAACACAGCTAATCCGTAAACTTTTAACTACAACAGCAAATCTTGTTTCTTTATACTGAAGTGAAATTACAGTGCAGAGCACTTGCCAATTACCATGCTGTGAAATAAAGGTTGTTAAGTGGCTAAATGTTACTAGTGTCAATCTTCTTTAAAGAAAATTGAATTAAGGATCTTTCATGTAGCTGAACTATGGCTGTGTCATTAAAGATACTCTGCAAATTCAGAAAAAGTAAAGGGTAAGTATGTCAGACTCATCTAATTGCATTAACATGACAGATGCAGAAGAATTCATAGAATTTACATAGGGTGTATTGTACAGAAAAAAATCTCAAGGCACTTCGTAGCCACAATAATCTGTTAGACCAGACTAATTTACTAGCTGAAAGCTAAAAAATATTAGAAAAGTTTACTTTGAGAGGCTTGTTTAATTGTAATTTGTTATATGCCATCCGATAAATTCTTGGTAGTACATTCTTATTTACAGAAATTACAGTAGAGATAAGCCTTACAGTATTCATAACTCATTTACCATACCATTCAAAATACTGGAAGGGTGTTTTTACAGTACTTCTGAAATAAGTGAAAAACTGTTTATCCAGATCTAAGAAATAAGGTTGCCGCAAACCTCATTACAGCATGTACATCCCCCTTCACTTTAGGGATCTTTTTTTGTTAGTTAATACAAAATACACTCTGAAAACACCAAAACCTGTAAGTGTTGACTTCCCAAGCCTACAGATTTGGGAGACTACTCATTACTAAAAATGATCAAAGGGGTGATCAACACAAGCCTGTACAAGATAATGCCTTAAGATCTTCAGTCAAGGTGGTGACTGATACAGGGAGACAATGTTTCTCAAATCTCATTCCTGAAGATCACAGCACACTGTGTTGTATTGTTTCCTTGAAATCTTACAAGGTTGGAAAAGTTTAACCAATGAGCCAGCCCACTGTTGGTAAACCTATGCAAAAATAATTTGGCTTTGTGCTTGCTTATGAACTTCATCATTAAAGCATTTCAAGTTTTGAAGATAACTAAAATATGCTTTGGAAGACATATCCCCAAACAATCTTTAAAAAATACAAAAAGTATTGGCAAATTATGCATTGTTTATTCTGAAAAACACTTGGGAGCTGAGAAGGACAAGAGATGAAATGTAAACAGTGGGAGCCTGTATGCAATCCTCCAGGTTTTTATTTTTGGCAGTACAGAAACAGCAAAGTCAACTGTAACAGAAACCTCTAGATTGTGAGTATCCATGGCTGGGTTCCTCATCTACCATGAAAAAAAAAAAAAAATCTATTGTTTAGTGCAGAAGGAAGAAGAAAGAAAATATTGGCAGAGCATAGGCAGTATTTAGATGGGAGTCTTTCAGTGCCATTTGGTTCGTATATGAAAATAACACTTGTTACCCAACTAACAATTGCCTGCGTTTGCAAATAGATGCATCATAGTTGGCTGAATCTTGGAAGCAAAGAATAAGGATCCAGCACTGTGCAACCAAGAGGTTTTTAACAGAGGAAGGAAGTACCTTCTACCACCTACCACGAGCTCACCCCTCTACCTCCAGAGCACAAAACATCTATGGGCAGGGTGGGGCGACCCTCCCCTGCACCCACGGACAGCAGCTCCCATCTAACCACAAACAACAACAAACATGGCTCTTCTTTAAACTACCTAAAAGCAAAAAGCATTTAGCTCACATGCCAGGACACATACTGAATGAGGACATCATCAGTAAAGCTCAAGTGCAAAGCCCAGGGGTGCTGAGGCTCGAGAAGTGCAGAGCTCCTGGCAGACAGGCTGCCCCTGCCCTCCGATCCGCTCCCTGGACACGGCTGCATTTCCGCAGGGCATCTGCGGCCAGCTGACACATGGCAGGACAGTGACATGCACCACTTTGGAACTGGAAAAAAAGTTGTAAATTAAGACCAGCTGCATTTGGAAACCCATATGTAGGACAACAACAGATAAAGGCTCTACTGGACTCAAAAACAAGTAGCATTTTGCAGCAGTACTATTCCAGACACAAGACACTCCATTAGAGCCTAGCACAATTTTGTGAAGAGGTATATATCTTGTAATGAAAATAAAGTATATACATTTAGTATTGTTAACATGAAATGAAACATGCATGTAAAAACCCAAAAAGATTAGTACACAGAAATGATGAGAAATGTTGGCAATTACTGGTGGACCACACAGTTCATTATTTTTCACTGAATGCTACTTTTTTCCTGTTCTGTATCTTGTTACATCTACAGACACTCTCTGCCTATGCATGACTTCCGTGGAATGACAGCAGATGTCATTTTAAGTTGGGTTTTATGTGATGCGTTGGTAGCAAAAAAGCTTGCACAGCCTAATACATTTTCTGCCTACGACCTTAAGGATTTTTAAAATTAAAATCCTTTGAGTAAAGAAGTTCAAACTTTCAGATGCCAGCTTCAAGCACACTAGTATCAGATATAATTACAGTAATACATTGCATGCACACAAGAATCCATTAACCATGGGAGTACAGTCAGGAGAATTACCAATGGGTAGGGTTTTCTCTGATAACGCCAAGTATTTTAATGTACCATTATTAAACAGGAGAACAGCAAGGCACAAAGAACTGTACAGCTGTTTCTGATATAAGATCAGACACTGAAGGAGATATGAGTAGAACTCAAATGATTCAGAATAATGAATGGGTTTCAAATAAAATGCAAACATAACTGTTTCCTTCAACTTAACAGTGGGGAAGAAAAATGCGAAAGAACTTTCCACAAGAGAACAGTTTGACCTTTTATATTACATATGGAGACTTCCCTCTCCTCTCTTTGATTTAGTATTTTCTTGAGAAATGAAAAAAGCACTTAACAGATCTTTTGCCTATTTATAAAGATTTGAAATATTTTCAAGAGATATTTTAATTCTCTGCTTTTCTCAAGATCCTTCCCCACACTTCACTGGGAGGCAGCATATATCCTACTTCACTCATGGGAAAGATGGAGCGTTTTACAACCTTCTGAAACAACTAAGACTCACTGCAAAGAATTTGGTTTTAATTACTGTGGGGTAGTACCTAAAAGCAGAGATACACTCTGGTCTCAGCTCACAGCCAGCACTTTGTACTTTGATACTATGACAATGGCTGGAGGGAAGAGTCAGTGAAGAGTGTCTGTGTGGAAAGTCACCCCTGAGACATCACTGTTGATACACCAGATGAAGCTGTCCTTCTTGCAGGTCAGCAGGGAAAGGCATCCTCCTTGCACCTGCCTCTGGCTGCTTTCTCTCCTCACTGCTGCTCTGCTTGCCCTGTCCTCCTCATTTTGTAGCAGTCCCCACAATAATCCATCCACTACAATGCAGTGTGATTTCTGTCTCAAATAAGACGTGTTTGCGCTGATGATAAGGAACAAGAATCCAAATAAACTGCACCCTGTAAGCCTCTGCCAGGTTTAAGACAAAGACAGGGATTTACACAGGTATCCGGAAAGCTCACTGAGCACAGCCTGGGAGCTTGAAACACCTCACAGGACAAAAACGTGGATTTGCAAGATCTAACCATGCCTCTCAAAGCAAGAGAAATGCAAAGCACGAGAAGCAACAGTTTTTTGACATCACAACAGTTAGATTAATACAAACACACTGAGCAGGACACAGTACAATCTAATCGAACCACCATGCAAGTGATGGAGCCCGTTCGGCAACACACAAACAGGCACAAACATGCTAAAAGATTGTGTTACAACAATCTAAAGGGTGAAAACAACAATTAGAATTTGTAATATGCAAACACGTTAAAAAAATTAAAAATACAGGGTTGTCTTAATAATAGCACTTTATTAAGGCTTTCTAATTATGCACTCAATCCCTTGCTGAGTTTAATCACTGTGCAACTTGCTACACCTACAGAGGCTGTCTGGCATGAGTAATATCTGTCACTGCAACACTCATACTGTAAAGTCAAATACAGACACTGGAGCCATGAAACCAGAGCCCTCTGTAGCTGTCATAGGTTACAATAATACATAAATCATTTAGTCTGCTCTTAATTGAGCAGACACAGAAGTGAAACACTCCAAAAGAAAGACAGGTAACCCAAACAATAGAAGTGATTTTCCTCGGGGTAGCTATGGCTTGTTTTTTCCAATTTATAAACAATCTGCCATTCACTCCCTTAAATTTACAATGTGAGGGTTTAGTGCATTCACACTATAGAGAAAATGATTTACTGAGACAAACCAACCAATTTGGTCTGGAAAGCACAATTAACATACGCAACTGAACAAAATGTTACTTGAGTCCCAAAACTGTTCTAATATTAATGCTTCCCTTTGATAATCTGCAGCCAGTGGGCAAATTCAAACTTGCCAACATTTACTAAGTATTGTTTCAATATCCCACCCCAACAAGGGGTTCTACACAGGGTACTTTTGCAGGTTAACCTACTCCTATTGCAGTGTTTTGCAAAAACTGCCTGCCCTTGTGTTTGTCCAACACCGCATCACATTTCAGACACTGACGTACATATAACATACCACATCTTATTGCTTAAGCAGCGTGCAGTTCTATAGAATGACACATTTCAGTCACATCCCCAAAGAAAAATGTCCTTGCAGCTGCTTGGTGTTACACAAGCGATTTAATCTGCTTGGGACTTGGCACTGTTTTTCCAGCATAAGGGTACATGTTCACATGCCAAGACCTTTTTTTTTTGTGTGTGTGTTCTGATTAGAATAGAATTTATGCAAATCATAGCTTTATTTTTAGCCTGCTTTCCATAGGAAACAAGACATGCAGTTACACTGTGTAATTTCTAGGCCCACTAACCTATTTCAGTCTGGAGTTCAGCAGAGTAAGGAGCCTGACAAAGACACTATATTCACAAAGATGCTGTATGTCTGTTTTGCTGGACTAGAACAAACCTCTTGGGTGACCAACCAACACCGGCAACCAAAAACATTCACAGCAAAGGCATCCTTCAGCTGTGCCCACCAGTGGCAGCGCAAGGTCTGTCATAGCTGGATGCATAAACCAAGTTTACACAACAGTAAACTGGGCTCTCAAATACCTGACCCATCCCAAACGTCCCCATTTCGCATTGCTTTCAATTACAAAAGTTCTCGTTAACAGTGTAGTTCATTCTGACGCACTGGCCCATGCAGAAACGTCATTGATGGGGTTTTTGGGCACAGAGCTCCATTGGGCTCCTCAGCCCCCACTTACTGCAGGACCCCAGAGCTCCAGCCAGGGCAGGGACCCCACCAAGCACTGGACACACAGGTTAAGGAGCAATTCCTGCTCCGAGGAACAGAGTCATTAAGTGGTTCTTATGAAGGGATGGAGCTTCTCAAACTGGCTTTTCAAGGAGCTTGGGAAATCCCACCACTCCCAGAGGCAGGCTGTGGTATTCCCAATGGATCGCTTGCACTTCACCAGAGAGAGGCAGTTCAACAGTAAATTTAAACTGCAGATCACACAGCTGTGCCTCCCAGGAACTTAAAAACACCAACATTAAGTGCCAGCTCAGCACTCCTCCAATCAAATTAACAGATGTGCCATGTCACAGCATTATTGATTAGACATCTCAACATTTAATTGGAAAACAACAACACACACAGACACCCCCAGCACTCTGCACAATATGGACAGTCAGCAAAATCCGTGTAACTCCAGATGTGCACTGGCCATGACTAATGCTAATGCCTGACTCATACAGAGTTCACACAGCAGTTCTGCATGGAGACATGCTTTATTCAGTCTGCTACTACAGCTAAGGATCGAGGGCACACCAGCATGCACCACAGTGCTCCAGCAAGGAACAGAGAAGTCCCTGCAGATGGCCCAGGACAGCACCCAGGGGAACATGCACGGGCTGCAGCAAGCACCAAGGCTGCGAGCATTCCTCACAGGCACTCTCTTCGCACAAGCATGGCTGGAAGGAAACAGGTTTATGTTCCTCAGATTTTTCAACGGATTTCTCAGCAAACACAAGCTTGTTACGGAAAAGTATCAACACTGACATTTTAAAGTGCTGGTATAAACAGCACTGCAACTTTCAACTTGCCTAAGTCACACCATTTTCATGAAGTATGAAAAAAGACTTTCTCTCAAAACACAACCTACAAAACAGCATCTAGTATCAATTGCTGTTAACTTCTACCCTTAGGGAATCTTACAAGATTTAAAAGGCCCAGAACACCTCTGAGAAGGTACTGAACATCTACTGTACAGTTTTACAGGAAGCGTACCCAGCTCACAGCATTACTGCACTACAGGCTAAAAGAAAAAAATAATTCAAGACATACCAACATTGTTCAAAATACTTTAAAAATCTTCCAGTTCAGGAAATAAGGTAATTCTCTTTTCACCTGCATGAAGATGTCAGTCAAGCATCTTTTCCATCATTTATTCGGCACTACATTTACACGTGAAAAGTACAAAAACAAGAGCCAGGAGACATGTCCCAGCCACCTACAAGACAGGGGTCAGCTACCAGCAATGTGCATCCAGAGACACAAGCAAGCTCCTGCCTTGTCCATAGAGAACGAGCACACATTTATCCGTCACACCCATGAATCTCACTGGTTTCACTCAATGAACTACAATTCAGTTATAACCTGATTTTGCAGGGACGCCTGTGTTTATGATCTTAACGCATGCTGTTGTTGAAGTAATCACATTAGGAAAGAACATTTCCCTATGTGTTAAGTTAATTATCGTGTAATATTAAAGATGAAAGGAATTTATCTTTTCCCTTGCACAGCATATCCTATTATTTCATCACTATTCATTTAATAAGATTTATTTTCAGTTATGGCACCCAGGATTTTCAATTAAATATGGAATAGTGCTTTCTCTAAGGAGAGCAAGTGCAAAGAGCTAAACACCAGCAAAGAGGAACTGCTCAGCCTTTAGGATTCAAATTGCAAAAACTGAAATTGTCCAGGCAGTCCTAGCGCATCCCATCACAACTCTTTGCTGCAGAAACCCAGCTCACCAGCCAGGTGGATCACAGCAGCTAGCCTGGTGCGATTGCATCGAAGGCGCCAATTCGCAAGCTCCAAAGCAAGTCAAGGGCGCAGTGTGGGTCATCACCGCTGAAAGCTGCAGCTCGTTCAGAAGAGCTGTCAGAAGCAACTGCGCACTCACCTCCACCTTTTGGCTTATTAATTTAAATTTCAAACTCAGGCAGCTGAAACTCACAAACTACTTCATTACTTACAATCCCAGAGAAGCAAGGTAAGACAGGTACGTGGGGTCAGAAACTGCCATGAGCAGTGCGGCAAGCACCCCCCTGCCCGAGCTCGCTCCCAAGCATCTGGGGACCCCAAGAGCTTCTTGCCCAGTGCTCAGCACTAGATTTGAGCAAGTTCTTAAACTTTCAGCTAGTTGTTGTCCGTGCCTGCTGACATGGGTGCAAACCGATGTGGGTGCTTGACACGCTCCAGAGTGTGGCACAGCAGGTGGGGGCATGAAGAGGTTCAGACGCACCTCATCCAAACAGGTTTCCAACACGGAGACGGGCTCCTCAACCTTCCTGGTCCTTAAGAGCACGTCTGCACGACAAATGTGCAGTGACCGAGGGCAGATTGGCTTTAATGAGGTATCATCAAGATAAAACAGTGTATTATCAACCTTAACTTGAAACACAATTACGAAACCACCCATTTGCAGCAGCAACTCAGCCAACGCAGTATTTTACCAGATGAGCCTGCTCTGAAGTATAAGCTTCATTAGGCTTTAACTGATTACATCTTCTGTCCTAACCGATTGTTCACAATTTATTTTTATGGTCGTGCAGGCAGAGAATGTACAACATAAAATAGGAACCACTATGTTGACAGAAGACAATGCAGTAGCTTTAAATTTACAGGAGGATATAGATATTGAAGACTTCCAATTTACTGAAAAAATTTGCTTCATTATTGTTCCCACTCTAAAACGCTCCATAAATAAAAGTGTTTGGACCCTGGAGGAATCAGAAAAAAACATGGGTGAACAAAAAGTGATTTAGTAAATCAAACAGTCGAACAATTCCTGTCCTACAGATTAAGCACACACACACACAAAGATCACAAAAACAGAAACAACTTCATTCTAAGAACAAAGCTCACCTATTAGATTCCTACAAAAATGGCCTATTTATCCAAAAAGTACAATTATAACCTAGTTACATATTATTTTCTCTCTAGGGCGACCCTAGTAGCAGAAAAAAAACCACCCCACATTCAGTTGCACTGTGTACATCTGAGTCCCCATTTACTGAACTGAGAATTATTTTAATATTTACTTTATGGATTTAGTTTCATAGCAAGTGGTAAGTAAAGGAAAAAAATGAGGCCAAGAGGCAGGTTGGTCAACCACACCAAGGCTCAGCCACCACCCCAATGCTCCTGCTGCCAGGGCTCTGGCCAGCGTTGTCATCAGGGTCACCACGAGAGGCAACGCTGGTGCCAGGGGGGAACTGCATCCCAGTAAAGGGACTTTTCCCATCCACCAGCTACACATCCCCACCAACACCAAGCTGCTGCTGGGCGAGCAACACATACACACAAGGAATTACGGAAGGAAATGCAATATTGTGAACAGGTAAGGAAATGATGCAGACTTTGCAACTTAAAAGGTATTCATGGAATGAGACCTGTTAAAGGCTTGGAAGGGAAGCCCATGGTCTAACCATGTCAGTCATCACAGAGCTGCTAAACTGAAATAATACTGTTACAGGAACTGCTACCTTCTACGGCTGTGTCTTTTACCTTAGCATTTCCTGGGAACAAGGGACTGAGACGACTGGGACATGCAGCTCAGCTTTTCAGACGATAGCTACTCTGAAGAACCTTAGATAATTAGTCTAATTACATTTTGTTGTCTTCCATATGCCGTATACCATGTACATATTTCTGACATCTGACAAGAAGCAGCATTTCACAGGGAATTATTGGGTTTTTCATAATATAAATCAATTTAAATTGGTTTATTTCCTTGGGCAGCAACTTAACATCTGTATAAATGCCAGTGTTCTGGAAAGTTCACCAAGGAATTTAGTGCCAGGATTTTCAAGCAAAAAATGTTTTTTTCTAAACATAATATAAACTCAATTATTTGGCAATCCAGTGTATTCTTCAAGTACAAAAAATAACTTAGAAGCACAGTATTTGTAAGCACTAGTAAAAATCAACAGGACAGATATATATTGATGTATGATTTGCATATGTTCTAACATGGTGAAGTTACTTGAAGTCTAAAGCCTACTTAAATTTTAAAAGCCCTTAATGTTACTGTAAGTATCTTGGCCAATGTGCCATGTGGATGTATATACATGATACATTTAGAGTAGCGCTACAGAAGAAAGATGTAGTACTCTATACTCTCTGTCCTAATACTGAATGAAAACCCCTGCTATCCCAGACTATTTTAAGATAGATGGTTGTCAAAGCCTCCAAACGCATTAATCACATCTCTGAACTAAAACCTGAACTCAGCCACCCGGTAATCAGATCAACAGCATGGGGAAAGCATAACTCCTCGATCTGACTGTAGAACAGCACCGGCACCATCAATAAAAACGATGGGAGGCAGGAAAGGCTGCGAAACCCAGTATGGAAAACGCATCTTGACAGAGAGGTTTATGCCTTATGCAGATTACATGCACATGACAAAACCCCAAAAAATATTATAAAAATTAAACACCTTACACTTCTTATTACATTATCAGACAAGCGTTTCCAACGTTCTGCAGAACATAAAATGTTTTTTATTCCTTACGTCAGTTCCTGCAGCCTCCTAATGCTATCCAGCATGTGTAAACAAGGACAAAACCAGTTCAACCATGAAAGAAGCTTTTTTCAGAAACAGCCGCCAGTAAGCAAAAAAACCCCAAACCCAACGAACCAACCCCCAGTCAACAACTTTTCCCTTTCAGGAATTCCTCACATCCCTACGCACAGTCTGGTTCAGTTTAAATCTGCACCCACGGGAATGCCCCACAGGGCTGCGCACAGCCCTGCAGCCACGTCCTGTTCACGAAGCCACCCTGTGAATGCATGGATCAGTTTCAGGATTTAACTTCAAAATCTGTGCACCTTCTCGTCACCTGTCTTCATGAAAACACTTGGGAGCAGCCACTGTGGAATCCAAACATTAATTCTGCATTTTGTAGACACATCTTTGATAGACTAAATCCCCTTATATCCACGTGCTAAACAGCACTGTTTACAACTTACACGCTTTCTCCACATTTACTCGTCAAACTGTTATTACTTCTGATGAGTAACTGGTCAGAAAAACAAGGCTGTACTGTCTTTTTGGACTTCAGGGGCAAGAAGGGCACTGAAGGGGGTAAAGAGGGAAGGATGACGGCATTCACAGCCTAGCACATACTCATATATTTCTCTAATGAGGGGGAAAAAAAAAAAAAAAAGGCATTGCAGAAGAGAATTATTCCAGAGGGCAGACTGTTGTAACTGCAGCCACAGCTCTAAATTATATAGCCAGAAGGTCATAACGATCTTTATCTTCCTCCTTTGCACGCACTCACCCATAGATAAAACAATGGCAACTCCATTCCAGTAACGGAGTTAACCTTAAACTTCAAAGGTTAACTTTAAATGGCTGCCTGTCTTCTTGTTTTTTTGTCAGTTCCTGTGCTTTACTGCTGTTGGCTAAACATCTTTGCGTAACAGCAGGTAAGAACTCCACAGCACTAATGATTATTTTCCTTTATTGACAGTTTAAGTTCAGATATCCATGGTGTGGCTCCCATGTCATTTAAATTCTGATGCACTCCATGCTTAGAAAAAAAATGTTAAATTCTACTAATAAAGGGTTAAGGACTTCTAAGTCAGTTCAACTGACCTTGGTATGACTTACCCACAACACAGTCAGCTCTTCAGCAACACAGATGGTTGAACTGATGTTGCCAATGTTTTAAGCTCAGAAAATGCTTCTTTTTTTTTCTTAATTATTATTATTATTTCCCCATGCTGTGTTTAGTGTTTTACATATGCCTCTGACTGCCAAGGAATTGTTAACTAATCACCATGAGATTCATTTTGTTAGTACACAGCTGGGTACTTGGTCATGCAACATCTGCTTCTCAGCATTTCTTCTTTTTCTTATCTATCAGTAGTTCGTAAGAAAACAGCCTCAACAGAGTATGTCAGTACATGGAAAAAGAAGCTGGTAACTAACAGCTATTAAAACAGAAACCTTCAGATTAATAACGAACCCATCTCTCTTACAGAATGGGAAGCCCACCTAGAGTAGCCATAAAACAGACAAAAAGACATTCCAATCTCCTCATTGCAAGGCATTTCTTAAAGGTTGCTGCAACTTGGGGAACATAATGTGAATAATGCACACTCTGGAGTCACACATTCTGCGAGACCTGGTCTCCCAACCAATTTCAGTCTGAAGCCCGGCTCACCGCCTCTCCTGCCAAGCCCTGGCTGCTGCACCCGACTCTACCACAACCGCCATGCAGAAGAGGAGCCTCACGCTGAATTTGGCAGCAGGAAGTTCCATTTTGCAGAGTATAACGGCAACCACTTCTCAAGCGCTTACCAAAGGTCCTCCCGACAACTGAGCAGAGTCAGGGTCACCCACCCACCTTATGACCAAAGCCACTTAGCTCCCTCGGCCACCAGAACGCTACACGCAGTGCTCAGCAACATTGAAAAGATGTATTTGCTGCCTCCCCTCTGTGCTTTTATCTGCTAAATATTACCAAGAAGCTAAAAACAAACACAAAAAAAACGACCCCAGAAAAACCTGTAAAGTTTCCAAAGAAAGTTTTTAGAAGATAATCTTGCAAGAAATGTTTCTGCAATAAAGTCTTCAGAACATCTGCATTTGAGAGATCAGCAGATTAAAAAAGGGCAAGTAACCTGTTCATTAAAAGGATAAATCTGGTTTCCATAACCAGAACTTACTGAACATTAAAGAAAACTTGCTCTTTCATTGCCACCTATGTGAACTCCTAAGCATAGGCAACGAGTCAATTCTGCAGCAGATTAGGTTCTAGCTGGCATGTGTTAGCATTTGTTCACCTGTGGAGAGGTCACTCCACATGGGGAGCACGATAACTGTATTTCCAATTATTTTCAGCTTCAGAACAAACTTCTTCCGCTTTAAAACATACTATAAACTAGAACTAGTTGAAGCAGAGAGGAAAAGCAAGGACAGCAACTTCACAGCAAGATAACTGCCGTATTCATTTTTGCTTTGTGCCTTCCATCATAAAAACTAGTCTATGTAAGCCAGGTACAATCATACTTAAAAAACCAAACCATTTGATTTCAGAAATGCCTGATGGGCCATGGCTGCGGTCAGATACAAATGGCACGTATCACTTCAGTTGTAGTCAGATTCCAAGCCACCTACGCTCCCTTCTCCAAGTACAATAAATGGCCACAAAACAGACATACTGGCAGTGAACAAGAATCAAAGTCTAAAGAACAGGGCAGAAAATAACTGCTCCCCAGCAGATGTCTGCAACAACTGTGTGGATGATAATCTATTAGATTCAGTGATTAACTTTCACCAGTTGCTTTCAGTTTGATTTTTGCCCCCAAAAGTTTGGCACCACATAGATGTCGTAAGCAAAATATTAATGTTTGTATAGACTGTGAGATGGAAAGGGTCATCCAGTTACAATAATAAAAGTTTCACATTGGGAGTGCTTAGCTCTTGGATTGCGGTGCATTTGGCTCGGGAAGCTTGCCAGTCATCGTCTTTATGCAGCTGTCTCCAAAGGCTGGACTCATTTATATCTGCTTAAAGAGCTCACTAAATTCAAGACTGACACAGAAATGGAATTCTCATAAGAAAGCACTTCAAATAAAAAGACAGCTTTGAAGGCAAAGCCAAATCTAATTTCTGTTCTCAATTCACAATCAATCAGAAGGCAGCTATGGATGTACACCCCAACAGGAAAACCCAAACTGACAGCACAGTAGGTTTTTTTCCCTGTATTTATTGCATCATTCTCTTTTCTGTCACCCTTGCCTGACCGTCTAGGTTCTGCAGTAATCTCTTTGAAATGCTTCACTATCACCAGAGCACAGTACTCCACAGAGCAGATATTTCTGTTACGCACAGTAGATATTTCTTATTAAAATGCTTCCTTTCTCCTTGATTCCAGGACACACATATGAACGTGAAGGCAAGAGTTTTAAAAGGTTACCTTTTTTGTTTGAATACAAGTACATGATATAGATCAACTTACCAATATAATCAAACATACAGCTAGATGATGAAAAATTACTGCACACCGATGATCGTAAGAATTACATCAAGCGAATATGACAGCTGGTACCTGTCCTAACAATATTCATCATCTCAAAAAACTGTGACTGGAACACAGTCAAGACCCTTCCTAATTTTACTCGTCATATTGAGTCAGAATCAGATAGCAATTACGTAGCTAGCACTTGACTTGTTACTAAACAAAACCACTTAAATGCCAAAATTCACCATTCAATCCCCAGTGGCAGCTATACAGAAACAGCAAAGAAAAGAAACCAGACATCTTGCTGCTCAAATAAATAAAGTGATGAAACAGAGATTATCTTGTCTTTATCTGCCAATTTAAATTCTTATTAAGAGACTAACAGAGCTTTCCTGAAGGCACTGTCAGAGCAATCAGGTGAAACCAATGCTGTGGATGTTTGATATGAAGCACATCAATGTCTGCTCGGAAAGCTCAGCACCCTGTGCACCGTGTGCAGCAGGAGGGTCCGCTGCGCCAGCAGAAGTATTACTGGAAAAGAGTAACTGCATGATTTGTTACTGTAAAAAAACCAAACAAACGAACGAAACAATGCATGTCCAGCTTGTAGGCCAAGAATAAATTTTCAAGACCAAAATTTCAAATATCCTCTGCTTCTAAATTTATTTGGCAGCATTTGCAGTAGCACTGAGGTCCAGCTAAGTCTGAAGGCATCACTCACATTTCCTGCACCTGAATCAGATGCACATTGTTACTTCAAAAAGCAGACTTTATTTTTATCTCCACATACTTGATAAATATAAGAAATGCCTCACACTTTGCATTTAAATCTTGTACTGCCAGGTAACAACAAATACTAAATCTTTCCAGATCACTGCAAGTAGCCTGAAGAAAGGGCCTAGTTCTCATGTCCCAATTTCTAATTCTTCAGATAAGATAGAAAGTTCTGTCAAAAAACTAGGTTTGGGTTTGTTTTTTTTAAACATGAGAGGTGTTGTTTTTCTTTGCCATTGCCTTAATACCAAACATCTCCACAACCACACACACCAGGAAGAGCAGATCTCTGAAGAGCATAGTTCAATTAGGAGAAATAAAAACAAATATCATATGTATTTGCCAAAAGGCAATAAATAAGGATTTCAGAACAA
Organism: Ibycter americanus; assembly: GCA_035590275.1. NCBI lineage: Eukaryota > Metazoa > Chordata > Aves > Falconiformes > Falconidae > Ibycter > Ibycter americanus. Next base: position 6,835,940 of record JAVJGI010000038.1, on the reverse strand, counting down.
CGAATTTTATGCCCCCCGAAGGTGATTCAACAAAGCAGAAACTGATTTAAGTCCTTTTTCTCTTTCCTGCATTTCACCCAGTAAAAGAAAAAACAGTCCACAAAAAGAACTTCCTCAGGTAATAACCCTTTTACTATTCCTGCAGCATGACACTTTACATTACGGATCAGAGTTTGATGCCTGAATGGAAGAAAAACCTATTTTTAGTAGACTTTTAACTGAGAGAAAAAGCAGAGAACAGTTGGTAGTTTCTCAATACTTTAGAACTTCCCTGTGGATATACTACGCGCACTTGTGTACAAATACAGGCTGATAAAAAGGTTAACAAAGACCCCAGGATCCCATCCTCAGGGCCACCACTTTCCCCAGAAGGACCACCACAGCCTGATGAAAAGAATTCCATTTTAAGCAGTGTTCAGCACCACAGTTTAAACAGTAGCCCATCCACAAAGCAATTTTCGCCGTTGTTCCATGTTCCCTCCCTCTGCAAAGACCAGAGAATGCCGATACCTTCCTGCTTCCTAACAGACACACCTGTCTTGTCGTTCTTTTATTATGGAATTGGTGCTAAAATCAGACTGTTGCATGGCCAAACGTTATTAAATTTATGCAAGAGTTCCAATTCTCAGCATTTGGGATAAGGAACTGTTTGAACAGCACAAACACTTCCAATGCTTCTTTAAAAAGCAACTGACAGTTCTGATGGCAGACAGCTCATCACAGGAAAACAGCTTTAAATTAAGAACTGTGCAAATCACTTCACTGTGCTTATGTTTAAAGAAAGCGTTAAGAACATTGTTTCAACAATACAAATACCCGTGACTTACAAATACTTCTAACTCCAGGTTCAAACCACAAAGTCAGTGTTCCACCTGACCCAGGGCAGACCCTGACACCAACAGGGTGTCACCAACACCCACCGCAGGGACAGACCACCACCATCCAAGAGGTGCCCACAGGGCAGCTCACCCGCTCTCTAATCTGCCTCGGAAACACCCTGAAACTTCACTCACCACCCGAGACAAGTCAGTCTGAATGACACCCCCACCGGCGCTGGCATGTGCACGTGAGCTCACAGGTGAGTGACATCACCCGTTGCACATCTGGATTGCCTGCACTCCCGTGTGTCCAACGGAGGGGCCCTGGAGCAGCAGACAGGCAGCCACCACACTCTCACTGCCTTCTACAAGGTATTTACTAAGGCAGAAAGATTAATATGAAAGATTCATATTAATAAGGCTATGCAGCTACCAAAACTAAGTGACAGTGAAGTATTTTCAGTGCAGCGCCTTACAGCCAAGCAGGCAAACACACCTTTTCCCCCTTACATTACTCAACTGCACAGTGACAAAGCAGCAGGAGATTTATGCTCTGAACCCAAACCTTATTTTGAATCCATACACTTTACATAGGAGTTTGAAAAGATGTCTCTGGCTAGCAAAGACCCACGTATCCTGAAATATTTTGCAGAACAAAAGGATAAAATATGCAGTACAGTATAAACAACATTCACTCCACTGCAATTATTTGCTATTTTGATGAACATTAAGCGTCCTGCCCTAATGAATTCATTTAAGTACTAGCAGCATCTCCTAATGGGCATTAATTAAACTTTCCAGCATCTCTACCTTCACCAGAGAAAAGTAATTACTCACTGCTGTCCTACAGAGAGGGAAATAAAATCCACAGGATTAGGTTTTTTTATATTGAGTAAGTAGGGCACATAGGAAAGCCTGCAATTTAGAGGCAAGTTGCTGTAGTTCGTAATTCCACGACATGAGCAATACTTCAGGCTGTGCACTGGGTAAAACAGGTTTTCTGCTGCCTGTAAATAAACCACAAAAGCAGGTTTAATAATAGCAGATAGGTCTGTCAAGGACGTAATAATTTGTCTTTTTCAAAATTCATAAGAGGACACAGCATAAGCCAGTTAGCCGTTACCTCAGCTATTCTGTATAGTTTAACCACCAGCTGCATATACCCATCAGCATTTCATGCCTTATCTATCAGTGAATACATTTTAAAAATATTTTATTCATAAATATGGCATATTAATGCTTCTATAGTCAGCCATTTAAAACAAGAAGTATACGCATGAGTGGCATCTGAAGAAGTCAAGAGATCTAGAATAATGGACAACAATTTTTATTTATTCATACAAAACTGTTTTACACAACAGGGACCAACTCTCAAGATGAAATAAAACCACAGCAATTTTGTCTTCAAAACTTATGGCACTAGCATTTTTTTGTATACACCAACCACAGTGCATTAAAGTTCATGTTACAAATATTATCTTTCAACGAAACACTCTCAACTTGAAGCAAACCCATGGCAATAAATATTTCAAAAATACTGCTCAGCAATGGAACACCATATTTGATTACTTACTGGCACTTCCATTCGATGGCACCCACAGCACTAAGCAGTCTTCACAAACAAGTTCTGCCTGCACCAAAGCATTTACAATCTAATCTCGCTGCAAAGGAGATTAGTGAAATTACCGAGCGATAATAGTTTCAGCAACAGAGGTAAAAATACTTCCCTAGCACTTCTGGTCAGCTGTTTTCTGAGGAATTCTTTAGACCAATAGAGGATGAAACAAGCCATTAAACATCATTCCCTGGGATTAATACAGGGCTCTGCGTCTCTTTTACATAACAGGATTCTGAAATTCCCCCCCAAGTACATGCATTAGGAGGAAATAATTTCTACAAACCTAAAACTTTCGGCTTAGTTATTTCCTGATAGTTCTGTGGCTTTAGAGGAAATAAACTGGATGTTAATCCTCTTGCATTTAATGAGTAGTACCAGCAAACTCTGCTTCTGTCTGTTACAAGAAGGTCACAGTAAACTTGGCATATAACCAAAACAAAGTTGCATATAGTGGCAATGAAACCTTAAGGAAGGGAGGAAGGCTTAAGAGGTTTGGGTGTTCTTGTTGTCTATTTGAACAAAAACTGTGTCAAAATGATTTCAAACCCCACCTACGTCCTTAGCTTTTTTCACACAAATCACTTAATGCAGGCGAGAAATACTTAATCAGCACGTTGACTTACACCCAGTTCAAATAATTTGTCAATGGGTTAACGTTTTGTTTTTTAATAATGTCAGGAAAAGAAGAAATAACTTATATACACACATCTCCATATTCAGCTGCCGGGTAAAGCTGGTAGGCCACCAGCTGTGCAAACACAAGAAGTGTGCCAAAGGGAATAAACCAGCCCTCATTTCTACTTCAGTTATACTTTTGTTATGGTCTTCTAAAAAGTCTTGCAGGGAAAAGGAAAACTTGTATCAAGACAGGCACTTCTGCTTTTTGTTTCAATTTGTTTTTAAAGGAGTGATTTTCCTACCCAGACTCACTAGGTTTTATGCTGGACACTGCTCCCCTGCTAAGTGCTGCTTTTTTCAGAATCCAAATGCAGGCCCAAGACACTATGCACATTACATTTTCCTCAAGACTTACTACAACTATAGCAACTATTTAAGAGATACAATACTATATAAAGAGGCTTTCTTTACTAAATTAGACAGCAAACCACCTAGTCACCTAAAGATTATATATACTTAATTTCATTATCTTTAAGTTAACTTTGTTAAAAATATCACACAGAACAGAAGCACAAAGTTGTGTATCAGATGCTTTGTCTATTTCTTTGTAACTTTTACTAGCAGTCTTCACCACCACAGGCATTTTATTTTCAATAACTTACAAGAATAATTTCTTTAAGCTTAACACTGAATCAGATAAACTTTTTTTCTTAGGATATCAAGAATTAAAACTGGTTTAATTATTTGAATTCACCCAGCCACCTGATTCCACGAGTTAAGAAAAAGATATTTGTAGATGCTCTGAGACCTACTCAATTGCAGATCAAATAGCTTAGGCCACATTTTATATTTTTTTCCGGGAACCTTTTTGGTCAGTCACCAGAGGTTGCACCGCTCTGTAGACACCCCGCAGTGGCAGGTCTCTGCTTGTGGCCATTGAAGACTGAGATGTCCTGAATGACTCCCACGGTGTTCACAAAACATTTAAGAAGAACAGACAGATTAAAAACAGGCTTAACTTTGTCACACAAGCCTTAGTGACACTGGAAAATACAGACAAAGACTTTCTACCCTAACACTCTTTCCACTAACAACTTAATTTGATAAACTACATCACTGTATCAAACAGTAATTAAGCAGCCACTTCAGATGGAATTTTTTCTCTCATCTGTTCTTTCATCAACATGAAAGGAGATTTTTTTCCTAAAGCATGTTTCTTCTAGCTAAGCACAAACCTGGTCCATATGCCACTGCGCACCATCCCACCCCGGTCAGGGGGATCTGCTGAGGTAGCTCTCTGCCGGCGTGCCAGACCTGCCAGCATTCCACTTCACGGCAAGCAGGACCCCGTGGGGCACCAACAGCCGTTTCCTACCTCGCCACAACTGCAACGCAGCATTTCCACATCAAAGCTCAGCACTCGCACTCCTGCCCACCCAGCTGCAAACTGCACCTTGAGACCTGCACCTTCTCCGAGCCAAGGGGAAGGAGAATGCAAGAAGATGGCCTGATGCCATGGCTGGAGAGGACTCCAGCAGCACTGAAGAAATCAGCCACCACGGACTCACACAGGCAAAGCCCGAAGCTGGTCACGGCCTTTCCCCTTTCCCCACACCAGCATGCCCCATTTTACCCACAGAGCACGCCAAGAGCTGACGAACCCTTTCAACGGGCAAACAGATGGGTCCTGGCAAAATCGCTCCTGAGTTGCATGCTATGTCCCTGCCTGCATGCTAAAACAGTCCTTAATAGAAGAGACACAATTTGAATCCCAAAACATAATAGCGAACATTGAATTGCTCTTAACATACAACTCCAAAATGATCCCAGTCCAAGGGAAATTACTTTCTCCCTAAATGTTTTATCAAAAAAAACCTCTGGCAAAGGCAGCTGGGGCATTTCAGTAGCAACCCAGCACTAAATATGTTCCTTTATGCTCTACATTCAAAGCTTGATATACAGGCTAAACCACCAAGTATTGATGGTTGTTTTTGCAGAGCAATTTCTGGCAGAGGACTGCACAGATCTACCAAGTTGTATTTTTAAAATTCAAAATGGCCTTCAGTGTTCTTCAGAGCCCAGAGAAACTGGCCGATGATGTATACCTCAAACTGCATTTGATTACCAGGAGGTAAACAACACTGGAACATACTGACCACTCATTTCTATTTCTAAGACGTGACATCTTTATTCATATTTGCACTACAAAGAAGTGAAACGTCTAATGGCCAGGCCTAAAAATGCGTGTGGGTTTTTAGTGGGGTGGGCAAGGAAGAGAGCTTGTTTTTTCTCTTAGATGACTATGATGTTTAGTCTATGATGCATCTTGAGTTGAAAACTTCTGAAAGTGCTTTTATGTAAACCTGTAATGATCTGCAGACAGCTACTGAATGCTGTAAATCTGCAAGCCCAGAATCTAAGATGGAGTAAACATCACCCCGATTCACGTCTCCCAGGTGCTTGCACGATTGTTTTCGAGAAAAGTGAAAAAAATTCCTTAAAAAAGATTGTTTCCAATTTCCGATTCTTTATTTCCTATTGTTAATAAGCTTCATAAATCAATGCTGGAAACAGCCAGGCTGTCTCTCACACCTGCAGTTACCTGCTGCGTGGCAGCGGCCCTGGGGCAGTCGCCCCGTGCCAGGCCGGCAGCCCCCGCACGCCACGCTGGAGGCGCGCACCAGGGCGCAGC
>JAVJGI010000038.1:6801063-6819303 GCA_035590275.1 Ibycter americanus | reverse complement strand
TCCCCTCAGCCAGGCTCTCCCCTCAGCCGGGCTCTCCCCTCAGCCGGGCTCTCCCCTCAGCCGGGCTCTCCCCTCAGCCGGGCTCTCCCCTCAGGCAGGCTCTCCCCTCAGGCAGGCTCTCCTCTCAGCCAGCAGCTCCCCTCAGGCACAATCCCCCCTCAGCCAGGAGTCCCACAGTCAGCGCCTGCCTCAGGCAGGCTCTCCCCTCGGCCAGGAGCTCCCCTCAGCCACGGCCAGGCTCCCCTCGGCCAGGCCCACCTCTCCCGGCCAGGCTGTGCTGTGGCAGCAGTTTGGCGAAACCTTGAAACCTCGCTGCAGGGAGGGCCGCCATCCCCTGCCCACACCTCCCTGCATAGCCTTTACTCAGTGCTGAGGCGGGCTGTGCAAGCATCTCTCTCCCAGCTGCCTTTCCTTTTTGCTGCCTTTCCTTCTTGCATTTACTGCCGCCACAACCGGACAGGCGCAGAATGCCGCTCTCCGCATGGCCACCATCACTGGGGCCAGTTGGTTCAAAGCCACCTTGAGCGTGTTGGGCCAAAGCAGAGGTGAAAGCAATGGCTACAATTCAGATATACCCATGAAGACGTTTTTGCAATTGGAAAACACAAATCCAGTGTATTTGCTCTCCACATGAGCTTTTTTATTTAGCTGTGCATCAGAGATGTCAGTGTAACAATTAGCTCGTGCCAGGTACAGACTGCACGCCAGGTATGCGCTATGAAAACCACAGCATTTGGGAGCATAGCACAGCAGTTTAACAAATGAAACGCTAAAACCTAGTAACCACAGGAAAGTTCATTCAAAATCAACATCACCACTGTAAAAGCTGAAAATTAATCCTTTGAAACCTTTAAGGTTCAAATTGCAAATTTCTCTGCCCAGTCATTTTAAATTGTTTTTCTCTCACTCAGAGGCTGAATTTCCATTGCAGAACTTTTTTGACATCTACAGTGTTTTAGGAGTCTCTTGAAGGCTCCAGCTGTGCCCCATGGGCCGAGGTCCTTACAGAGTAGTGGGGCTGCATTAAAACCCGAGTACTGAGAAGGTGTAGCATTGCCATTGTTTGCAAATAGAGAGGTGTGACTTTGCATAACTCAAATGCCTCTTTCCTTTTCATAGGAGGAAATGAAGAAGCTGGTATCTTCGGAGTCCAAAGAATGTTTGCTGAGTTGTAAAACAATAGATTTTTGTTTCCACTGCTGTGTTCACCTCAGTTTGCACAAGGGAGCAAACCTCCCTTTAAAAGCATCACATTTCAACACAGAATGTTTTGCAATGGTAAATAGCAAGAAGTGGTTAATTTCTGCGTAGTACAGAAACCACTAAGAAACCTGCACCTTACAAATACCAATAACTTCTGCTACTAGATATTTTCCAGTTCTCAGAGATCCCTCTACCTTTAAGGCCTGTTAGTCTATGACTTACATAGTAGCTATTACCAAAAAAGCAAGAATGCTTCCAAAGAAGTTAGAAGAACGCCAATCTTATAATAAAGCTGTGCTTGATGGGGTAAAACAATGTAATCTAAACTTGTTTGGGGACATTAACCAAATGCTCCCCATACATCTGAGGTGTAATGCCTCCAGCACTAATAGAGTTGCAACTAGCACAGGTTTAGCTCATTGTGTTCGGTGCTGTTCGAGGCACTTGGGGCTGTCTGCCAACAGGTGGAAAAAACTGCCAGTGATAAATTTTTGTTCACACTTGCAGAATGGAAGCAAGAAGGCTGAAAGCATTGTGGTGCTCGTGATCTGGACATTAAAAGGGACACTGTCACACTGTTTAAAACCAACCTTCAATATTTTACACAGGAATTGTGACACCAGGTATGGTCCATAATTTATGAGCCACTGACAGTGGCCTGTGCCAGGCATTCCAGAGAATACACAACTGTATGTAGACAGCGTGGACATCTCAAGGAGGAGGCGAGCCTCCTTTTGGCTCCAGGGCTAGCAGTTGATCCATCCCCCTCGACAGAAGGCTCGTCCGCCCATTATCTTACGAAAATGCATCTCAGTCTTTTCACTGGCTGAGACTTTCAAACCTCTGCGTGAGATCCCCACCGTGTTTACAGACCTGAAATAGGGGACAGCTCCAGAAATGCTGAGCTCAATGTCCTCGCTAATAACACTAATAACAAAAGCAAGTCATGAAGCTGCTGTTCTTTCAGTGAAAGTCCTGTTGTCTTTAACAGTATGCTTCAATATAAACTTGAAAGCAAAAAAAAGCTGCCTAATCCTCTGTAAATTTTATGAAGCTCCCCACCTCCACAATGCCAGGAAGTTGTGCAGGCAGGTTGTACATCGTATGAACAATAATCCTCTTCTGGAGCTGCACGCTTACCTTTCAGTCTTACTGTATTCTGAGGGAGTAAATAGCATTGTCGAATATATTTACTTTTTCAGTATCATTTTTCTAATCCCCTGTCTCCTCTTCAGCACCCTGGGTGTGGATGCACTGGCACCATGTGCGGACCCAGGAGATGGGCAAAGCCTCCCTCAGGTGGTGGCTGCAGCCCACAGGGCTCCCCGGGGCCCTGTCCTGGGCTCCTGCTCTCACGTCTGCTGTGGTCACTGCACCTTTCAGGGGTGGACACTGCTGGAGATCGGGGCAGCCCCCACACCACCATGCTGTTTTGGGGTAGCCCACACCATGCAGTACATCTCACCCCACAGGACCTCCTTTATTTCTCTGTCATGAGCAAACTTTGAAACATAAGAAAACTGCTTGGGAACCAACAGTTCTAATTCTCATTTACGCCACATGATGATGAGTACGTTCGTCCTGCTTTCCTTTCTGCCTTCCAAGTACTCATTGCAGCTCACAGACACGTGAAGCGTCTGCAACCACCTCCAGTGATCAGAAGGAACGTGCTCTGTACCGTCACCTGCCCCAGCCCACCAAGGTGTGAAGAATTTTGTGTTTACTGAGTGCTAGGTTTGAAATCTCAGCAAGCTAAAAGGGGCCATCAAAGAGACATCAGTGCTCCAGCATCTCCAGTTCATCGCCCGTCATGCTGTGGCAGCTGCCATCCCTCTCTGCTGTTGGCATCAGCACATGTACAGGTGCCATGAAAACAGGGCGCTGAGCTCTACCACATCAGAACTAAGGAAATAAACTGCTTCCAGGCAGTGCAGCTTCTTAGTAGGCAGGGAAGCAAAGTTTGTTTATCACACTGCCAAAGTTCAAAGGCAATCAAAACAGCAAAAACATGTCAGACTGCTGTTTAATTAGAGCGTGAAGACACATTTTCTCAGAGAGGACAGAAAAGGAATTGTGGTGTTACATTTTGACTCCGCCGAAGTCCTTCTCCTAGTGCCCAACACTTGCAATGCAACTGTCGGTGCTACATGCAGCACGTCAGTCCTGTGCTTGAAGGGAAGAGACCCAGGCAGAGGCAAATGTGCACACAACACATACACACACAAAATAACAATTCCATTCTCAGCGAGGATGAAATGAAAGCAAGTTTCACCAGTACAAAGCAATGTGCAGACATTTGTATGTGTAGAAGTGTGTTATTTTCTATTTGCCCAGCAGCTGGGCACACAGCAGCTCCGACTGTCTCACAGTACTACTTGACTACAATGCTGTTAAAGCTTTTGGGAGAACCGGCGGTGATGGTTGACTGCACCGCATTAACTGAAAACAAAAATAGTTCCCAGGGAGGAGCAGTGGGCACAGTGTTCCTAACAGAAGCACTGGTCTCAAACACCGAGTAACAAATTATTCAGCAAGCTACCTGCCTCTAAGGAAGCATAAACAAATCACGGTTGGGTAAGAGTGCTTCAAAGCCAGGCACCTGCTGTCCTGTGGACAGACATATCCAGGACTGTCTATTTGAAAATTGTGTGACTGTAAGATACAGTTATCTGAAGACAAACTTTTAAACATGTCATAAATTAACTTGTACAGGAGCAAAAGCTGCCGTGCAAGCAGATCTTACCAGGGAATTTTGTCAAGCTCCAAAAAAGCTTAGAGAATAAGCCTAAGTCTTAATAGTGATCTGTGTCAACCTGGGCTGACTCATCCCTGGTGTCTGGACTCCTCACCTGGGAACAGAAAATGTATCAGCCCCAGACAGATCAGTATGAACGAATGCTTCACTGATACAAAGCCGCTCCATAAATCTGCCTGTATTTGATACACACATCGCCACAGCCTGCAAACCAGAGGCAATACCAGCAAGAATGGCATTCACCCAGCATTATGTCCTTCTCTCCTCTCTCTCCCCCCTTCCACAAATAAAAAAACACCCTTGAGCAATGCAGAGCAGATATTAATTAGTCATCATTACATACGATAGGCCTTGAATGTCTCATAAATAACCACACAAAATTTCCAAACAGCAGGAACATTGGTCTGGGAATTTACTATGTTTTGATCAAGATTTTACAGGAAATTAATTCAAGTCATCCTCTGCATGCCTCAACTTCCCAGCTGCACATTCAGCAATATTTCATACCTGAAACACCACAAATTCCCTTAAACTAATGCTCATAAAATGAAAGAAACCTCCATAGAAGGAGGCTGTGTATAGGCAGATCCCAGCAATGGAGACTACAAAAAAAAAAGAAAAGAAAAAAAAAAGACACCCAACAATTTGCCTGCTTGATGCAAGCACCTGCCAACAGGTTAAAAGCTTGGACAACTGATGAGTTGGCTCCTGAGCTATGTTGTACTTGCTTTGCACAATGACAGCAGTGTTTAGTTATCCTCAAGCTGGCAAAAAAAAAAAAAAAGGGGATGGGGCAGTGGGGGGGAAGAGAACAACAAACAAAGCAGTGCTGAAAGAGCGGAAATAATTTCCATCAGCAGGTGTAACGCAGATATGTACAAAGCACACAGTAATATGTTCTCAAGCACTTTTCATCTACTTTGCTGTTTCCTGTGCAGCTCACCCTCAAGAGGTAAAACTTCCAGAATGAAAAAAAAAAAAAATTAACTACAGAGATTGCTCCACGCATGCCTGCAGCCTGTGCAGTTCCTTGCTGCTGTAGCTTTCTGTATAAGAGTTAATAAGATGAACTAAGAGGACTTGTCAAAGTGAATAAAGAAGCAGCCTATGCAAATACCCCTCAGCCGCTTGCTCTGGGGCGCACACGAAACATCTGCAATGCAATGTGATCAAGCACTGCAGATGCCGATGAATGCAAAGTGAGGATAAAGGCCCAGTCAAACAGTGAACTGAGAGTCACGAAGTCATACAGAATCACAGCTAAGCATGGGTTTGAAGTCTACATTTTGGATTGAGAGCCTAAAAGTAGTAATGGAGTGTTTAAGTCTAGATCTAGAGCTTAGTGCTTTGCAGAAAAATCAAGGCTGGAGAAAACCAGTGGGATGCTCTGACATGGCATGGGGAGACAAGCAGGACTGAGGTGTTGGAGACTAAGGGTGCAAGCACAGCACGACCAAGGGAGCGGCAGTGGAAGACCGCTCATAAATTCATCTGGGTATTTGCAGTCAGGACACACTCAGGAAATAAATGCACATCCCAGCTCTTAGAACTGACCTGACCTCCGCTGGTCCTGTCACTTGGTGCTCTCCCTTCTGCATCACTGAGGGATGTCCCCCCTTTGCCACACTGAGGCACTAGGACCATTTCACAAGTAGCTACAAGGCTTTCACCATAGGCCCTTGCTCTGTAACAGCAGCAGCAGCTGGATGCAGCCCTCGCTCATGGGTGTCACAGGCCAGCTCTCCTCCACATACAGGACTGACTGGCAAAGACCAGGCAGTTTGCAGCGTGTGCCCTCAAATCTGAACACTTCCAAAGTCTGCTGTGTGCTGGCTTTATTGAGGCAAATCTTGACTCCTTCCAGCACCGCCGTATGCTGTATTATTTAGGCTACTGCCAGCTCAGGAAGTACCTTTTGACTTGAACCAGACAACTCAGGAATTGAGAAAAAGGATTGATTTCTTGCTCTTTCAAGCTAGGCTTGTTTGTTTGTCTGCTTGCATACTGGAGGGAGGGCTTTTTGTCCATGAATCCATAATCACTCATAGGAACAGAATTACCTGTTGCAAATGTTTCCTCTCAAACCAAATCGAATTCAAACACAGTTAGAGCTACTGCTTTTGGTGCGCTATTTAGACCATTTATCAGAAGCAGCAGAAGCTATTGGTTTGATGATGTTTTACCCTGTTCATCATTTCAGCCATTTCTCTCCATTTGGGTGTGTTTCTGATCATCACTCACTAAAATCCCTTGCTTGAACCTTCTCCCTGGTGTCAGCCTACTTTACCAGCAGCCGAGTTAGCATCTGTAAGCGGTTCAGCTCTGTCAGTGGTTTTACATCTTCAATAGGATCTGAAATATCTGTAGCAGCCTTGTCAAGTTTTATAGCCCCGTTCACGGGGATTTGGGATAGCTGACGTGGTCCAAAAGCCTATCCTAGTCTCTGCCTGATAAATGTAATCCCCAGCTCCTCTCTGATTCCTGCTCCTTTTCACCAGTCACTTTCTTTCTCCTAACTGGGTATCTGCTGCTTGAGCAGCTGGGGAAAAAAAAAGGAGCAGACCAAGCTCATGGAGCAGCACTACAGGCACTCTGCGACTGTACACAGTCACACTTCCCTGGAGAACGTAGAAGGAAAATCCCGTTTCTTGAGAGCAGATGCCCACTCCTGTAAGTCATTGCCTTCCAGGACCCCGAGAGCCCTACAGTTACTTGCAGGCCATACTACAGCCTGCTCTTGTCTTTCAGGGACAAACTATTTCTACCACAGCCAGGGAGATGGATTTGAACTGGCGAGGGAGGGGCAAGGTGCTGTCCTGCCCTCTCCAGTTACACTGATCCTACTGGGAGAGGAGCTGTCATGGGGGAGAGGGGGTTTGAGCTGCAGCAACACACTGACAATTTTCTTTATTTCTAGAAAACAGGACGAAGGAGGCGCAGTGGAGTGTTGGGACTGGAAAAATACGTCTCCTTTCCCTCCTGCCCCTCCTGCATTTGGAAGGAGAACGCGTTGCCTACCTCTGTGAGCTGCAACGTGCACGTCAGCCTTCTCCAGGGGGTCACTCCCCGGTGTCCGAGGTGCGATTTCAGACTAACACAACCAGCCTTTTGTTTTGCTGCTATTGTAGATGTAGCTGGCTTTGTCACTTTGAGGATCTCTTCCAACTGCGCTAACATTTCAGAAAACCTCATTTGAACAAATAAACCTTGCCCAGCTGAAGAAGGATGGCTGCGATCGTTATTCCTGGCAACATGATAATTCACATCTGGTTACATTACTGTACAAAGCTATATGATTAATACATTTCTTGTCTTTCCATGATTAGTATTTAAGCAGCAGCAATGGCATGCAAAGGTTTTTACAGACTTATTTAGAAAAGACTGTCCCCATTCTTCCTTTTTTAATGTTAATAATGTAGTTAGAGTCTCAGTAGATCTGTCATAAAAAATACTATCAAAGGATCCAAGATAAGTGCAGAATTATTTGCTGTTTGGAAAATCCAGACACATCACAGAAAGCAATAATAACACAAAATAACTTTGATAAAAGTTTTAAAGAAAGCTTTTTTTTACAACCCAAGCAGTAATTACAGCTCATATTGAAATAAGCTCCTTGCAGTGGGTTTAAGTTAATTTACATTTTAGTGCAAGAAATCGAGTAACGCGCTCTGGCAGAACAGACTTCACCTCAAGGGAGGGGTTACCCAGGTATCGCTACTATAGATGAAGAACTTGGCAAGAGTATATCTGTGCTTCAGAGGAGATCTGTAGAGAGTCTTCTGGCCTCTCTGTTTTGCTCCTCAGCAAATGACAGGAGCATAACATGATGGAAAGGGGACTCCAAGGATTACACGGGCAAAGCCCTCCCCAGGCTGCCCGCCCGGACGGCCAGCACAGCTTGAACATGAGAGTGCTCACCCCCCCCCACAGCACCCTCGGCGAGGGGGCAGCGGCTCACCGCCACACTTCAGGGCTCCTGGGGATCCCACTCCCCAGTGGGTGCTGCCGGCAGCGCCCACGGACACCAGCCCTGGCTGCCTCCTGCCCCTCCGAGCGGGGATGTAAGCGGCTGCTGCTGCAGCTTGCCCAGACCTCCCCGCACTCGGGAAATAAAGGTCTCCTTATTTTCCATGCCCACCATGGCAATCTTGTTGTGAGATGCAACAGATGAGCTTCCACCAACCGAGAAATAAACTGTCATTCCAGTGCACCGTGTTAATTTCCTAGACTGAGTTTCTCTGTTTCCTCATGGTTTTCAGCACTTTTTAGAGGTGGTCTCAGAATCAGAGGCCATTTACAAATGTCACCATTCCTCGAAGAGCACTGGCGAGAAACCTTCAAGTTATTTTTCTTTCCCCCTTCCTGCCTATGCCCAGTCATATCGTCCAGACAAAAATACTAACGCTACATTATGACATCCATAATTCAGGAATTACTGTTCTATTTTAATTCAGTTTTTAAATTATTGCTTTAAACACAGTGAGACAGATTTTCTAGATTCTTTTTTTTCTGGCAGTGTTTATACAGCAATACATGTCACTGTAAACCAAAACCTGATTAGTGCTTCTGGGTTTTTGTTATCAGGCTAAAAGCAAAGGGCTCTTTTGGAGTAAATGGGATATAATAGAAGCTTCATAGGTTTGCCATTATAGTTCACCATTATCATTTACAGCTAGTTTCTTTTGTAGTCATTAATGAAAAATGACAATATAATAATCTTCAAAAATCACCATTCCAGCACCAACCTTTCCTCTGACTTATAATTTAGATGTCAAAATTAATTTCCCTCTCAGAAAGCTGGGACTTTTCTTTCTTTACTGATGGATCTGTTTTACAGATATTGATTCTCAGCTTCCACAGCTCAGCTCGACCTCACCGTGAAGGACAGTGTGGTGGAGTACACGTTCTCCATTTTTCAGTGTCAGCTCTCAAAACCAGTTTCACTAAGAAAGAAAAGAAAAAAGAGAGTGACCTGCTGGTAGATGGCCCCTGTGGGCTCAGATGCTATCTGTTACCTGCATAAGGGTCGGGAATCGTAGAATCATTTAGAATCATTTAGGTTGGAAAAGACCTTTGAGATCATCAAGTCCAGCTGCCGGCGTCTTTCACTGGTTTCTGGAGCATGATATGGTGCCTTTCATTTTTAGATGAATGAAATAAGATGCAGCAAGGACATGCAAAGAAGCAGGTGAAGGGCCCAGTAAAGGTGCAAAGGCAACGAGCGCACTGGCGAGGCAGTGCAGGCGCTGCCAGGCTGCAGAGCTGTGCCTTGCAGATGCTGCGAGGGCTGCATGCTGGAGAGGAGGAGCGCTCCTCCTCTCCACTCACGCTGGGCCAGCCTGAGTGACAGAGATCGGGGTATCCTAGAGGATGCCCTCATCCGATTAAACATTCATGTCCTCTTGCTTCTTCTCATGTATTTTTATTACTAACGGGTTTCTCAGCTGATAACACACCAGGAAATACATTATTCAGTCTGGCTCGCTGGCTGCACTGCTGGCTGTCTCCATTACACTGACATCCTCCAACATTTACGAGCAGGGAACCCGGGATTCACTGTGCTGTGTCTGAGCGCCCTGGCAGAACATGGCCAGTGCTGCGGCGGCAGCGTGGGCTGCAGCGGCTCTGCCCCGGCCCTGCAGGGAGAGGAAGGGAGAGGCAGCAGGATGGGACCAGAGCTGGGGATCCCTGTCCCGGCGTGCAAGCCCCACTCCTCCAGCTCCCTGTCAGCCCCAGGAGACATAAGTGAAGCAGGAGGGGCTTTTGGGGCTGAAGTGCCACATGTGCTTCTACCGTTACGTTACAGAGCCTCTGCTGCCACAACAAATCCCTTTCTTTTCCCACATGTACCGTGAACATAGCAATTATCTTTGCGTCTCACAGGGGGGCTGTGAAACGTAATTAATTTGTGGGTTTTGGTGCTTCATGTTCTCAAAATGCAGTGTATTAATTCCTTCATTACTTCACAGTTAATAGCATTATTTATTTGAGTTAGGGCAGTCCCCACAAAGCCTGTGCGATGACGGGTTCCCAATGCCGTATGGTGCATGGGCAGCAGCAGGAGGGGCCCTGGCACAGGGGACTGGGGTGGGCTCAGGAGGTGCAGGTGGCTCCCCAGCACGTCCAGCTGCAGCGTGGGGTGTGAAGCCATAGGGCAGCACCTGGCACTGCGGCGTTAATCCCCTCCTGTGGCGGGGCCAGGGCTCCCCAGGGCTCTCCCTGGAGGGGATCCTGCCTGCCTGTCCCAGCGCAGCTCCCCACGGTCCCGGGCACTCACCGGCACCGGCAGCGCATGGACGTCACTGAATGGGACATGTGTCTGCTCCGGCTGCGAGCCAGCATCTCTGCAGCCACGACAGGGACTGGCCCTGGCCAGGCACAGGCTCCCCATCACCCACCAGTGGGTCTGGGGGAGACCCTCCCCAGGTGGGTCTGTGTCCGTGCATGCCTACAAGCCACAGGGTGGGGAGAGGCCACAGTGACACGGCCCCGGTACCTGTGCGTGCTGTCATCCATGGGGAAGAGAACATCCGTGTGTGATGAGTGGGGTGGTACAAGGGGGATGGGGTGCCTGGAGGTGAAGCTGAACCCCTGCTTACGCAAGGCAGCCTCCATGCTCAGCTGCTTATAAAGACCTATGCAGACAAAAATTAAACAGGCCATTAAGCAGCACTCCAGTGGATTAACGTTAGTCTGTCTCCCTTACACTGCAGGATTTCAAAATTCCTTTGAAGTTAGCGTATTAGAAAATCACTTTCCAAGCCATATAACTTTGAGCTTTAGATGTTTCCTAACAGTTCTGTGGTTGAGGAACAGCTGACTAATCCTTTAGGATTTAATGAGGTTAACTAACATGCACAGCTTTGTAGGGGAGCTGTAGTTGGTTTTTTCGTAGCAAACATAAAAAACGATGACAATAAGTAATGTTCTGTAAAAAGCCATTATGGGAGCATGGCATCATTTTGGTAACTTTTGCCAAAGCTGCTTTTTCCTTCAAGGAGCGCAGGTAAGGATTCTGGTCTTGCTCAGTCATAACAATTAATAATGAACTAAAGGACTATTTGTTTGTAACTCTCACTAAAGTCAGTAGGATTACACATTTCTGTTTGCTGGGTTAATGTCTGGGTTTGTAGCTTGTTCTCTGGCTGCCCAGGGAACCCCTTCCACGTGCCGGGAGAGCACCAGCACCATTTTGCTAGCAGCCGGTAGCTGTTAGCAGCCGGGGCAGGTGGCAGAGCGCGCCCAGCACAGGGCTGGGACCGGAGCCCGCACCCTGCTGTTCGACCAGCAAAGCCCAGCCCTGTCCCTGGCCAGGTATGGCACCGAGCCCTCCTCTCGGCTGAGCGCTTGGGACAAGGGTGACCCTGCAGCGAGCTGTCTCAGCGCAGCTGTCCGTAACGGGCAGTTTGTTGTGCTGTTAATACTTCCCGCACATTTATCCCACTGCTCTGGGTTCGTTCGGGAAGGCAGCTGTGCCCGGCCCGGGGCAGGAGCACTGCCGAGGAGCAGGACAGCTGGTGACCACTCTGCATCCTTCTCAGCTCGTGAAGTTGGTTGTGGAGTACCTGTGCTTCAGGTGCCTGGAGAATGAATGATGAACTTAATTTGGTATTTACAGAACACACCGAAGTTGCACATAACAAGTTGACACATAAATTCATTAGGATGCAATTACAGTGATCAGAACTTAGGCTACTCAATTACTTTTAGCTAGAACATGTAATTAACTGCAGGTTCACGTCAAATGCTGCCTGCTGCCATGAATCGGGCTCAGAGGATTGGCTTGCGCAGGCAAACACAGCAGCGGGGTTTTTCCCAGAGCACAGGCTCCTGGCTGGGAGATGGCAGGCTGTCGGGCGACAACAGCCAGGCAGGCAGCAGTGGCTTGTTTTGTGGGACACAAGCCTGAGTGAGACAAGATGAGCAGAGCATCTTGTCCATCACCTGACAACCCGGCTGACGGGGACAGAGCCTCTCCCTGAAAGAGGGCTTCAGGCACCCCAAAATAGACCAGGCTCTTTACTGCTGAAGGCGTGACTCTTGAAAGGCATGTACAGTAACACGTGTGGAAAGTGCATGAAGTGTGAGGCAGCGCTGCTGGGACCGACACGAGATCCCGGGAATGACTTCAGGTGAGAGGAGGCAGAAGAGGAACCTGCTGTTCAGCGAACTGCCCTTGCAAAGTGGCCCACACCACGCTTGTGGAGAGCAGCAGAGGAAAGGGGTGCGATGTGCGCATCGGTGAATTGAAGGTTTGAAAACCCTGAAGTGCCTTCCTAACTGAATACTCATTTTGTTTGATTACCAAAACATCCTCATCACTTCCAAACTGCTACTCAGTTGCCATTTCTCCAAAGACAACTCAGCCTCAGCTGACAGTGCAGATTCAAGGCTTGTTTTCTTACATGGGAGGAGGACCCGTGTAGCCCCGCTGCTCTGCGCAACCAACACACAGCCAAGGTTCTGCAGCAGCACGGGATCTGCAGGGACCAGGGCTGAGAGGGCACCCAGGTGCAGACAGCAGATTCTGAGAAGCCCTTGTGAGGGAGCCCCCCACCCCTGGGTGCACCGTCACCTCGCTCATCGCGCCTTACCCAGGCAATGCCGACACCTGTCCATGCGCAGGGCCTCCCTTGGTGCTGAAGACAGTTTCACCAGGACCACAAGCAAGATGAAAGCTGCAGATCCTGTTGGGATACAACAAAGCTGGTGTTCTACTCTCATAGCACCTCGGCTGGAGACTGGGAGTGAACAGCCCGGCCCATCAGCCGGGTCAGCAGCAGTGCTTGAGGAGCCCTCCCCAGGGGTAGCTCCTCTCCCCACCCTTCTTTGGGCAGCGATTTGGGGACCCACTGGTGTCCCCAGGAGGTTCCTCCTGCCCAGCCCATGCTTGCTCTTGCACCACATGCATGGTTGTACTCCAGCCGCTCCCACGCGTGCTCGGCAGCTGTGGGAAGCAGGACAAGGAGCAGGAAAGCAGGAGGGTCCCCCGTGCAGGACAAGCAACAGAGCTGTCCTGGCTGCCTCAGGGACGCAAGCCCAGCGCACCGAAACTGTGTCAAGTGTTACAGCTTCTGCACCATTGCTGCCTGATGATTAAGCACCGTAAATATTTATGAGTTATTATGGATGCTTTGGAAAGATCTGCCTGTTACGGCTCATAGACCATAGTGGTGCTAGAAGAAAAGGAAACTACATAAAACTGTTTGCCTGTTGCTCATTTGTAACTCTCTCCTTCACTCACAGCAGCCTGGAGAGAGTGGCCAGGAAGCAGTTTCCTCACCATCTCTTCCACTTGTGAATTAATTCATGGGGTGACCTCTTCTAATAACAAGAGTGGAAAATTCAGTGTGTCAATTACTATCTCAGTCACCCCCAGGCCTTCACGGTCCCTGAAAAAATATACATTACACAAGTAAAAATCCCTCACAGAGCAGCAGGCAGGCAGGTGGCTGTTTAGGGGCTGTATGTGAAAAGAAGGAAATGAAAAAACCCAAGCAAATCTTTCAGGACACGTGGGGTGCATAAAGCAGGAGAGGTGTGTGGGTGTGAGCAGTGTAACAGGACCTGGGCAGTGTGGCACAGAGTCCTGTATGTTACTGAAGTTAATTTGATTAATGGTCGTCCCTCAGGCCCCGGGGCAGTGCCTTGGGGTGCGGGAGTCCTCTCTCCCCACTCCTGTCTCATCTGTTCCGGAGGAAGGCTTCTGCAAAGAGCCCAGGCTTCCCACATCTCATTTGCAACTGGACTTTAACAGACTCCTACTGTCTGCCAAATAATAAATAAGAAACTTTTATGCTGCAACATTCAGCTTATTGCGGAGAGCTTTAAACAAAGTGAAAATAGTAGCTGATTTAAGAAATAAGGTTGGGAAGGCAGCGCTGCCGATAGCTATAGCACGTGGGTGAGCGCCTGCAGGAACGCACCAGCGAGCAGTGCACAGGCAAGTCCTCAAACACAAAACCTATTTCCAGGCTTAAAGCCATCACTGGAGAGCTTTCATGTGCAGCGATGAAGCGAAGGCATCTGAAGCATTACAGAAAATGCCTCATTATGGCAAAGCCGTGCAACTCTGGATTTCATCGTTTACCTCTGGCCGGGGAGAAGCCTGCGAGCAGGCGCGGCGAGGCCGGGTGGCACGGCAAGGGCAGGACCAGCGCCCGGCAGCACCTGCGTTCCGTCCCGGCACGGAGCCGCGGGGCAGCCGTGCCCTTCCCAAGGGAGAGCAGAGCCAGACATGCCCACAGACTTCACAGGCCAGTGCCTGGGAACCGGGAGGCACCAAACCGGCGCAGAAGCCCGTGCGCCAACTTGCAGGCAGCCGGAGCTGGGCTGGCGGAGGCAGGAGCACCCCGGGGCTC
The DNA here is from genome assembly GCA_035590275.1 of Ibycter americanus. Lineage (NCBI taxonomy): Eukaryota > Metazoa > Chordata > Aves > Falconiformes > Falconidae > Ibycter > Ibycter americanus. Next base: position 6,804,984 of record JAVJGI010000038.1, on the reverse strand, counting down.
ATTGCAGCTCTGCGCGGCGTTCCTGCGGGCGAGCCGGCACTGGTGCTGCTGAGCGATTTATACACCACTGGCTCATGTACTTCCCTGCTGCATAATTCATACCTTTTTAGCAGAAGATAAAAACTTCACAACTGCTAATGTGCAAGTGTTTATTAACATGGAGACTGCCAGACAGACCTCGGATTTGGAAGGAGCTCTTGAGAAAGAGCCAAAGTCCTCTGTAAGCAGATATTTTTTGAAAGCTACTGCCTGGTAGGTAACAGGCTCCAAGCGATTCTCTGGTGGCTGCTGAACTGCTGCTTCATCTTGAGGCCCCTGAAGAACTTGGAGCATCATAGAAGCAGAAATAAATAAATAGATCTTTTCCTTTATGCAAGGCTGGGTGCTGGATGTGCCATATTGTTCATGTTCCTCTCCTGCACAGAGCGGTAAACCAAGCACAGAAAGGAGGAGATAAGAGCGTTCATTCCCACAAGGAACACAGATAGGATGAAAAACAAGTTTTAAGTCATGTTCTGTGCAAGGTTGTTTATAATGCCTGCAACTATTTTTAGACCTGGGAAATGAAGGGCTGCTAGCTGCAGAGAGCTTTTGAGGGTAGGTGCATTGTGTTATATATCACTGTCAGGTGAACAGGAGCGGAGACTTGGTACCCAGCAGCCGGCACGGGGACATCGGTGACACTGTCCCTCCCCTTGCCTGGCAGCAGCCCGGGCAGGTGGCTCCACACACCCGCTGCTGGGGTTACACCAACCTTCCCGGGGACAATGTCACTGCAAAAAAACCTTCCCAAAGACACTGCTGCGGGACAAAGGCAGTTCCTGGGTCTAGAGGAGGAGCATGGCAAACCCTGCCATGCGGTGCCGCCTGTTTTGCACGGCCCTGCACAGCGGGACGGAGGCACGCTCGGGCAGGACGGTTTGCAAGCAGGAGGCTGGAGGCAGGGAGAGGGCAGCTGCCTGCAGGGCTGGCCGCGGGCACCAGCATGGAGAGCGGTGTGGGAAACACCGCGATATCCTCCTGCTCCTTCGGCAAGGGAAGGCAAGGGCAGGATGGGCAGCCAGCCCCTTCCCACCTCCCGCTCCATTGCTGGCAGACCAGCACACATTAACTCTCGGATGCTGACAGCAGCTATTTTGAACAGTCTCTGACACAGTAAAGTGAGAAATCAATTCCCAGAGCCAGAATTACTCTCTCTAGCATTTTGGAGAGATTTGAGGCCACCCAAGCTCATGCTGTAGGATATCACTGCAGTGCCTTGACTGAGCTGTACCTCTGTAAAGAGCCTCCCCACGGCCCCTGTGAGGGCGAGCCCAGCCACCGCGATGCAGCGCGCCGTCGTGGCACAGCTCAGCTCCCCACAGCTCAGCCCCGGCTTACCTGCGGATCCGCTCTGTCATTTCCTGGAGGTTTGCTGTGTGTTCATCAGATTGAATGGGATTAGAAAAGAAATGAATATCATAAATTCTCTAAATGAGTTGGATCTATAAATGCTTCCCTGGCACCACTAGCATACTGTCAATATATATAACGTTATTTAAATAATAAGTTAACAACTTTTGCCTGTAAGTTAAAATATCTTATTGAAATATATGCTGATTACAAGGCAAATGTCTTTGCTCTAATTATCTTAATTATGGGCTTTTAATGGCAAGAAACTGTAGAAATAAAAACACACTTAAATGGCAGCTTATAATGGTGATAGCTGCACCTGCTAGCACTTCTACTGTGTTGTCAGGGTAATTAACACACTGATTCTTGTTGAAGACGAGGAGCAGGGTGGGTTTGCGGGGAGGCTGGCTGGCTGAGGAACGTGTACACACATGCCTGTTGCGTGAAGTGGTGGTGGCAGCTTGGGCAAACTCAGTTCAGCACCCCCATTTAGCAGCACCCACCCCATGGGTACAAAATGCACGGGCTTTGCTGAGGGGCGCAGAGAGCAGCTGCTTCGGAGGGAGGGGAGCGGGAGCGTGTGCCAGGGAGATCTGATGGGTGCTGCGACACGTTGGGATCCTCATCAGCCGGTGCTCTCCCTGCAGCCTGCCCACCCCCGACCGCCAGCCCCTATGCTCGGTCAGGCAAATGCCTTCGACTGCAGCAGAGCCAACTCCCACCAGCCCTGCCCATGGCCAGCTTGGTGTGGCAGCCTGATTACTTAATTCATTTCTCATAATTTTGTCCTACCTGGCTGGAGCACCGACGTGAGTGCTGCATCCCTGGAGGAAGGTTTGCCATGGACTAGCTTGGAGGGGGTCCGTCTGCTGCGCCTGCTCTGCCGGTGGGTCCAACAGTGCCAGGGCAGGGGGCTCCCTGTGGCGACAGGCACGTGCCTCCTCACAGGGGCACGGAGCTTAGTGCTGGGTGCCGAGGCATTGGGCAGGGCTGTGTCCGAGCAGAGGACCGATGCAGGTCTCTTTCACAGCGAATGGGCAGCAGTTCCCTCTTCTGCAGAGAAATGCGGGGAAGGAGAATTAATTTCCATTTGCTCCAGTTCGGTACTAGCGATTGCATTCAACCTTCTGGGCTCCTGACTGCATTCCCATTGCCTGTACCTGACAAACTAATGAATTTCTGTTGACTACTTGTCTGTGCTGTGTCTGCTACCTTTATTTTATTCTCATTTTAGCTCCTTATCTTTCTTCACACTCTTTTAACTTCAGCCTGTGAATAGCTTCATCCTTTCTAAGCGAGGCGGTATGCCTCTCACGGGCTCTCTCTTATCTCTGAGAGCACAAGAAGTAATCACCCACTTTGTCCTATTGCTGGGTGCCACACAGCCCTCTCAGGGACACGGGACTGAACTCACAGGAGAATAATACCTGGCTGATTAGTGGGTAAAAAAGCCCCAGCAACAGAAGCTAGAGCTGAGGGCTGTTGCCTGCAGGCCTTCCTCCCTGCATCGCCATCCTCAGCAGCGCGGCTGCTCCATCCCCGGGGCTCCCATGCCACACCACGGCAGGTGGGAGACTCCGGATGGCTGCCGCGTGGGAGAGCGGGCGGGAGGCAAGCCACGCACGTGCGGAGACACGGGCTTCGCTCTCGCGCTCGTGTGCAGCCACGCGAATAAAGGCAGCGGTGCTGGGGGCAGAGGCTCAGCGGCGGCAGCAGGGGACGAGCGGCCCCTTCTCTCCCCGTCACTGGTGTCACTGGCAGAGCCTCCCCTGGGGCACCTGACAGCAGGAGGGGTCTGCCGGCTCCAGCCATAACCTGTGATGGTGCTGGCACGGCTTCTGCAAAGCATAAACCAAAAATAGATCAGAAACAGGTTTTATTTACTCTCAGATTTATGCTGGCATGACATTTTTTGCTCTCCAGCTGTGCGTTAGCCTGCACAGCCTGGGAACACGAAGTCGTGCCCGAACAGTTGAGATGGTACAATTTCAGATTAGATTCCCGGTCTCATGACTGCAGATTATGGGACTCCACTTCTTTTCCAGCATTTGCTTGGTAACCTGCTGTCCTGCCCCATCTCCGGCTTATTCTTGAATTATCACAGGTACTTAACACGAGTCAGAAAATCTCAGCATTACTTGTTTACACTCAGCAGAACAGGGGCATTATTTTTCCTGGCAAGGTATTTGAGCAGTGCATGAAACCAAACATGCAAAAGGTTAAGTCTGATATTAAAAAAAAACCCAAACCCACCATGTTGAAACAAATGCAGCAACGACACTCGCGGCCTGGGGCATCACTGATTTTGTCTTCAAGATGAATATTACAAACCTTTTTAAAGGCTCCTACAGGTCATTTATCAGCAACACATCCTAGGAAAGAGCTTCCCCAGTGCTTGTCCTCAAGCTCTGGAGCTGCACCGCTGGCAGCGGGAGCAGGGCAGGTGCCGGGGCCGCGGGATGCCCGCAGCCGATACCGGCTGTGCGTTGGGCCATCGCGCCCGGCGTGGGACGCACCAGCCCTGGCGAC
>JAVJGI010000038.1:6789242-6800963 GCA_035590275.1 Ibycter americanus | reverse complement strand
GGGACGCACCAGCCCTGGCGACGTGCCGGTGGCAGCGCGGGGAGCGATCTGGGCCGGCTCCCGGCGGAAGGAGTCGCTGGCTGTGGCTGCCCCATTTCCCACGGGGCTCCTTGGGGAGGCTGAGGCCGGTGAGCCTTGGCGGGCTTGGGGGGGGTGCGGGGCAGACCCCCGCCTCGAGCCCTGCTTTGCCCACGCGTGGCTGCCTCGGCGCCGGCTCCAGCTGCGGGGCTCCCTCCCTGCTGTGCCCAGAAGGTGACTGACACCCCAAAGCATCCTGCCGCCTGCCGCTCCTGCCAGGCTTTGACCTTAGGGCACGCAATTGCTGCACCAGGAGCCATGGCCCTCACGTTCATTTCTCCTTAGATAACTTACCTGGCTGAAGTGCAGCCGCAGGGACTAATCCTTAGCCTAAGAAATGTTGTAAGCTTGCAAAATATTGTTTATTACACTAAAAACAGGGTTTCTGAAATATCATGGGGAATTTTCAAGTTCCTTTTACAAGCCAAGCCAGAAGTCAGTTTTCATCAGTGAGACCCCAGCACTGACTTCCTAGATATCTGCAGTATTTTGTGCTGTCACGTTGTTCATTTGGATGCCGAGCATCCTGCCTAGTCCTCAGCACGGCATGGTGCTCATTTGCTTCACGTGCCTTCAGAAATGCCCCTGAAAAGGGTCCCTCTCCTCTGCACACAGCCTTGCAATGTGTTCTGAAGAAAAGCAGTGTATTGTAAGAGCAGACTGGCAGGCAGATTTCAGGTTGTTTTTCTTTTCTGTCTGGACATATGGATACAGGAAATCTTTGGAGACCTTGAAGAGGAAAAGTGCCTCCCTTTGAATTCCTGAACCGACAGCGTCTCTAAGAATAGCCTCCGAAGGGAGAGGGAAGATGAATGACATGAGGAATTCAGCACCTTTTCTTACTGTGCAGTATTCTTGAAATTTTAAAAGTAAAATACCGTGCAGAATGAAGGAGAAGGAGAATAGCCAGTCACGCTGAGGACATTTGGAGGAGTGTGCTATTATGTAAAGTGAGCCAGGGAAAGGTTAGCAAATACCACTGCTTCCCTGGGGAGCCCTTCTCTTGCAGGAGTCATTAGTGCATTGGCAGGATAACAGATCCTCTCCGCTAATTCTCTAGGTCATAAGCAAATTAAGACAGAAAAGCTGATCTGCTATCAATCTACATTAGGCACAGCTGACCAGCTCACCTGTCTGGTAGCCGCTGTTTTACAGAAAGGTTAGTGCTGGAAATACCAAAGTCTTGTCATTAAACCAAGCACGTTTTCCTCTTAGCTCAGTGAGGCTGGGCAGGGGGCACCGGGAGGTTACGGGGCTGCAGGATCAGGCCGCTCCTGGCATACCCTCAGGTGGGAGCACCCACTGGGTACACGATTCCCGGCACTCCAGGACTTCCATCAGTGCGGCTTTGCCCCTTTGAGAAAATCCATGCCTGCGGGTTTGCAGCCGTGCTCCATGGCGGGGGCTCTGGGGAGCGCTGGCTTGGTCTGCCGGGACCCGGTGGGGAGAGCTGCAGTTCGGCCAGCTCCTGCTCAGCCCAAAAACCTGATGCCAGCTCATGCTAGTGCAGCTCGTGATTTGGAATGGGACTGACAGGAAAAATGTGGTTCACGGGACGTTGGAAACTCCATCCCTAGGCAGGAGCAGGTGAGGGAGGGCGGCAGGGAGACAGAGGCTTCCCTGGGAGCAGCCCGGGTCTCTCCCAGCGTGGGCACAAAGCGCTTTTAATAACCTGTGATATAAACTGCTCGGTGAGATTAAAGCAACCCACTCACGGGGAGGATTAAGCGCAGGTCTGGAGCTTCTCCCTCGCACGGACACACCACTCCTGCGGATGGGCATCCTGGGCACGGCGGCGTGCAGGGAGAGCGATCTCCCGTGGCCGAGCCGTCCCGGGGGCACAGTCCTCGTGGGAATCACCCCCAGTGTGAACACCAGACAAGACCCTGGTCTCTGCGGGGATTCAGCCTTGTGCTGTGTGCAGATGGGCTTTCACTGTGCTGGTTCAGCAGGAGGGAGGTTTGGTCTCTGCCTGCTCCGGTTGCCCTTGCCCCTTCCCGCAGAAGCTGTTCGCTCCAGGAGCTGTGCCTACACTTTGGGCCAGTGGCTGTCTTGGCTTCTTGCCATGTCTCAGACACTCACCTTGTGTCACAGGGTGAGCATGGAGCTGGCAGGGCCAAGAGCCAGCTGGGAGAGCCAGCCCCAGCCCTGAAAGCACCCTGCTCACAGTGCCCATCTGCCCGCCGGCACCCGCCGAGCCAGCTGCAGCACCTGGGGTGGGACGGCTGTGGCAGTGCGGGGAGCTGCACCCCAAGGGCACCGAGAGGAGCCTGGGACACCCCTGCATGGGAACACCCCTGCAAACCCAGGGGCAGCAGGCACTGGCAGCTCCGTCCCCTCCCTGCTCCGCTGGCGCGGTGGCCCTTTGGGGACCCAGGGAGAGGGCAGTGCTGGAGAAGCCTTGTGCAGAAGCTTTGCTGCATGGCTGCTTTTGTGCGGACATGCATGCTCTTCCTACCCTCGGCTCTGCAAGTCATCTCGCGTTCGAGCTGTGGCAGGACACGGCACAGGCGCAGCAAACCTTGTGGAGCAGCAGAGCCAACTTCAAACAGAAACTCTGCCTGCGAAACCTCCAGAGTCATATTTGCAGTGAACAAAAACACCCACCCGCATGCAACACAGCGTTTCAAATCCTGCCTTTAATCTCAGGTTCCAGTAACAACCTTCTCCCCATCCAATTACTTGTCTTACAATTGACATCGCAATATTAAATTCCTAAGAACTAAAGCGCTTTGAAAATATAACCTACTTTAAAGCAGACAAGATTTATAGTGGAAGTATTTACTTTCTAGTCCTTGACGCTATCAAAGTCACTGATGCCTGATCAGCAGCTCCTTAAATGAGGCCTCCAAACGCGCAGGGTCTGGTTGGCATTTGCCAGGCAGTATTTGCAGGCTGACCCTGCTGCTGCTGACCCAGCGCATGTCCGGAGCCAGGCACGATCCCGGGGGCTCTGGTCCCCTGAGGCTTTGGTGTTGGGTTTGGCCAAATTGCAATTTCAGTGCTCGCGAGCAGCATGGGGACTGCAGAAAAAGCCTTTGCCATTGCAGGGAAAGGAGGTTGATCAGCCATCCTTTGGGAGTCACAGCAGGACCTCCAGCGGGGCAACAGCCAAGGGCCTGGGTCTGGGGCATGGGTATGATTCATTTGGTCAAAGTGTCTAAAAGAACAACTAGCCATACGTTAGACAAATGCTGCCGTAGCGGGAGACTTGGCCAGCACATCTGGCCGCACAGTGACCCATCCCAGAGGAGGATCCCGCTGTGCTCACCCCCACCTCCCCATCCAGCCCCGTCTGCCTCTCTGGCGGCACTGAAGCAGGTCCCAGCTGAGCCCCTGGGCCATTCGGCAGGTGACAGCCCCGTCACCATCCCCTGTATTGCTGCTGCTTCTGTTTGACTCTGAAACCGCGTGCAGCTGCAGCTCTTGACACCCTCCTCCCGCTGCCACCGCTGCCACCGGCTGCAGCGCCCCCAGCCCGGCCGAGGGATGGGGTCTGATGGGCGCTCCTCCGCCCGAGGCGCAGAGCCTGCTGCATGCGGCGTTAGCACTGCGGGCTCATTACTGCGCAACTGTAGCATCCAGGCGCAGCTCAAACATAAAATGGGAAACCTTTCCACCAATGCAAGCAGCCAGTGTCAAGCCAGGCTGGCAGGCAGCGGTACTCCCGGTACACGTTTCTGCCTGGCCTCATCCCTAATCATAAATTGCTGTGCTAACCTAAATGGAGAGGCATTAACTTTCACTCCTGAAACAAGGTGCAATTAGTTGGGCATAAAAGAACACTGAAGTGATGTTAATTACCCTCTAAAAGACGAATAGAATTGAGTCAGAGAAGCAGAAAATTACCTTTGTGGGAAATCGGCTTCAGACTTTAAACCAAACCAATGGTGGAGGCTGGATGGGCACTGCGAGGTCCAGCACTGCTTCTCCTCCTCCCCATTTCCAGCCAAGCCACCAGCCTCTGCGCTGGCTGGGCAGGACCCCCAGCACCGCAGCAGGGTCTGCATCCCCCCCTCACTGCCCTTTGGCCATAGACTTGGCCACGACCACCGCTCGCGCTGCTCTCAGGCAAGGAGGGGCAGCCAGGGGGGAGGATGCTGTGCAGCTGCAGCTGCGTCCTCTCAACCTCCAAAGTGAGAACTTGCCTTTTAACAACAGTTCACAAGCACCTTGACTATCCCATTTTGTTTATTCCTGGAAACTGTCTAGATTTTTAATTAGCCTTTAACCATTCCCTATCCATTCAGCAGTATTCAAGGAATCTATCATACTGTTTTTGCATGTACCCCGCAGGCTCCTTCGTACATCCTCACAGCACTTTGCTGATCAGTAATTGCTTCCAATAACAGCCCACAATTCATCACCGACAAAGTCTCCTTGTTGCAGCCTGCTCAGAGATGGGCAGCAGCTCTGCGGCTGGGCTGAAACCCCTGTTACCTCCTGGAAAGACACAGTTCCTCCGGAGCATGGCACGGATTTGCCACCAGACCACCGAGCCGCAGCCATGCCACAGCCCTGCACCCGCAGCGTTTGCTACGGTGCTGCCCCGTGCCGGCTGCTGCGGGGTGCTCCCACCAAGTGAAGGCTCCCGGCTCCCCAGCACACGTGTTGGTGACAGGACTCCCAAAACAAACTGGGATCTGCCCCAGGTTTACTCTCCTGCAGCTGTGAGGAAATCTGTCCGTAGGGCAGCACGCCAGCCGCTCCGGAGTCCAAGCTGCTTTCTGACTTCAAATCCTTCACTTGCAGAGGTCTGCTCTGCGGCTGCGTGTGCCCAAAGCAACCCAGAGCATCTGCTGGGGTGCTGGAAACCGAACAGGACAGCTTCAGGCCTTTGAATGGCCAACACGTGCGGCAGAGACGTGCCACAAACAGCTCCGCTGACAGCCCTCTGCGCAAGTGCTTTATGTGACTTTCAAGGCTGAGCAGCCAAGGTGAGGCAACCTTCTTGCCCTTCAGATCGCAGCGGCGAAGCTCGTGGCTGCACCCAGTGCTGCCAGGGCTCCAGCACTCAGGACAGACATCCCCAGCATATCCCATTCAGGATGGCATTTCCCCAGGAAAAAGCTGGGGGTCACAGGGGGTTTTATCCTGTGCAAAACCACCTGCATCCGAGACCTCAAGGAGCTTCAACCCCACCTGTTCCATGCAGGCAGGCAGCAAGTAGTACTGTGTAGCTCCTGGGACTTTTAATAGTAATTAACAATCTGTTCTACTCAAATCGTGGTGGTAAGGGGCTAGAGGAAGCCCTTCACAGGTGTCTGGAGCAAGGCAGCTCCCTGGATGGCTCTGACATGGCTGCAAATGCTCCTGAGAGGAGACCTGGCTCTGTGGAGGGCTGATACCTCCAGAGCCTCCTGCTTTCCCTGCTGCTCTCTGAGTTCATACATATAAAACCTTTATGTTCCCATCAAAGCTGCTCCTGGATTTATGATTACGGGAAAAGCTTATGGAATATGTTGTGGGAACTAAAGATTTAAAAAGGCAATTTGAGAAGCAGTCCAGGAGGCAATCTGCTTCCAGGTACCGCTGCCGCTTGCTCTCCCTGTTGCACAGGACTGGCTGTACCTGCAGCACAGGCTGTTTGTTCCAGCCTGGGTTTGAACGCTCTTTTCATTTATAAGATGCATTATTTACCAGTCTGACATGCAGCTAATTTAAAAACAAGATCTATCAGCAAAAAAATAGTACTTGCTATGGTGGCTTCCAACAAGCACAGTAGAGTGTTTCGCTGGGCTTGTGCTGAATCTGCAGATTCCCACCCAATCCATCAGCAAAGGGTGCTGGCAGCAGAGCCCTGGCCCCGCACGCCTCGGCCCCCTCCCAGCGCCACCAGGACACGTCCCACGCTGGACTCACAATTTCAACAGACAAAGTGAGCGGAAGGAGGCCCTGGCCAAGGGAACGACCTTCGCGGCATGGCAAGGAGTTCTGTGCCGGCGAAAAGCCTAGACCGCACCGCCACATCCCTTCTGGGCAGCAGGGTGGCGAGCCCAGGGGGCCCCAGCCCGTCCTGCTCCACGGCCCCCACGAAGCAGGGGAGCAGCTGCAACGAGGAGTGGCAGCAGCAGCTCCCGGGGCTCTGTGGAGGGGCCCGGGATGCAGCAGGGGGGCTGTGAGGGATGCCAGGTACCCACCGCTGGCGGCAGTCTCTGGGTGGCTGCCTCGGAGGGAGGCTGAGGGAGCGGATGAGCACTCGCCACGCCATTGCCTGACGAGGGAGGGTATGGAACGTGCATGGGAAGATACAGGCGCTTCCTGCAAAGCCGCATCCCAGTGGTACCCCCGCTGCTGCAGCCCCTGCCCCGCGCTCGGACCCCACCGGCTCTCCGAGCTGCTGCTTCCCATGCCCAGCAGCTGCGTCTGCCCGGCTCTGTGGCGGCCAGGCTGTGCCTGCTCTTTTGTACGGCACTTTGCGGGTAGAAACAGCTCCCTCCAGCTGAACAAAGCCGGAGGAGCTGCGCTGGTGCCAAGGAATTTTTAGCAAGCCGTGGGAAGTGTCAGTCGCTTTGCAAAGGTGCGACTGTTCATAGAGCAAAGCGTAACCGGAGCTCATCGGCAGATCAAGATCCACCATGGAAATGGGATATCAGCTCCTGGAGGACCAGTGTCGTCTCCTCGCGTGTTCCCTTCCCGGCTGGCTCGCCCATCCTCCAGCTTCCAAGACCAGTTACCCCATCGGCCCGTTAACCAGCACTAACCAGTGCTACCTCGGCGTGGCTGAGACCCTCTGGACATGGTGGCAGCCACAAGCACACGGGCCAGTGGCAGCCAGGCCTGGCTCGAAACTCGCCGAGGGGCCCGTTGGCACCTCCGCCACACCTGCACCTTCGCTCAGGGACACGTGCGCAGGCACATGTGCTGCTCCTGGCATCGCTGCCCCTCCTCTGCAGCCGGGAGCTGGAACATGCTGTAAACACAGATAAATATTTAATGTTCAGAGAGAGAGTTTTTGCGATGACCTAGATCTCTTTCCCCCAGACACCCCGCTGGGACCCAAGGGGATTGCGTGGGGCAGGAGCACGGCCACTGACATGCACGACCCCCCCCAGTGCTCCTAGCAGCCCCCAGCCCAAATCAGCTGGGATGGCACATTTTCCCTGCCTGGTGCCCGATCCTCTCAGGGCTCCTGTTTGCCCCAAGCTGGACACATGGCAGTGGGTGCCACGCTACTGCTCTGTGATGGGGAGCGAGCACAGAGGCGGGAGGTGGATACTCTGCTCCCCTCCAAGGCACAGGAGGGGCAGCTGGGATGCGCCGGGCAGGATCAGCCCCTTTCCCATGGCAGGCAGGTCCCCCCGGAGAGGTGCCCACGCAGAGCACCCCAGCCTCAGCGCCTGCCTCACCCCAGCAGTCCTTGGCTCCTCTCCCCGCCTGCGGAGGCCAGGGGCCGGCTGACCTCCAGCACTGGCAGCGCGCGGGGGCTGCTCCCCTGCTCCTGCTCCAGCACGTGGCGGAGTCGCATCCTCCAAAGACAGTGCTGCCTTATCAATAATAAAAGGCGATTTCCCCAGACAGAGCCAGGAGATCAGGCAGCCCTTCGCGCTCATCTGCCGCTGACAGGATGGGAAAAACTTTAATAAGATGCAATTTGACAGTAACACAAAACAACAACAGCATTAAGGGAAGAATAATGGCAAAGGCAGCTGTCAAAAACCTCATGTTCTCTAACTGGGAGAAAGAAATCAAAGCTGTCAGGCCCCGGCAGAGGAGCAAAGGGCAGCCGAAAGGGAGGGCAGGACCGCAGCGGGCAGCCAGGTACCACTGCCTGCGGGGGACCGGGCCACCACGGGAGCTCAGCGTCGGGCCGGGGGAGGAGGACCAGCCATGGCACCAACCCGCCAGAGACCCCAGCACCACCACAGCCCGCTCAGCAACACGCAGGCTCCATGGCCACAGAGCCCAGGGGAGGGAGAAACACCATTGTGTACCAGGAACGGGGCAGGCAAGGAACACGGCGTGTCCACCACGGGAGCAGCGGGACACGGTGCTGGGCACCACGCACGGAGGAGCTGCGCACCATGGCCCCACGTGCCGTGCCTGCTGCAGGGGATGGGACCTGTCGCCCAGGCTGGCTGCAGAGGGGGATGGAGACAGGCCAGACGCTTTTGCGTCAGTCTCTGTGAAAACGAGCCAGAGGACATCTGATAGCGTTGACAGACGGAGCGATGAAAGGTATCCAGAGGAGCTGGACTCTGTGAGGTTGTCCCAGCTCAGCAACCCGAGGTCTGTGGCCCAGGAGCTCGCAGCCAGGACTCAGGCAGAGGGCAGCGGTTCCGGGGGGCACCCACAGCAGAGGGGGGACCTCCAGCCCTGCGGGGATGGCACTGCCGACACCAGGGGCAGAGGGGACCCACCTCAGCGTCTCAGCGCAGCCACGAGAGCCGGGTGGGATGCAGCAACGCTGGTGGGCAGTCTCCAGAGCCCCCCTTCCCCCGGGCCGTGGCCAGGGCAGGCGCATCAGTGCCAATAACACAGCAGCACGGTGCTGTGCAGCTCAGAGCTGCCCAGGCTGGGCTGGCGAGGCCATCTTCCCTTTAACAAGGTCAGTGGATTTATGGACACACATCTCTGCCACACGTCATTTGAGCCCACGCTCAGTAATTCAATTTTGCTCACAAAAGTTTAAATCCCATTAATGCTGCTGGCAGGGAGAAACCTGCCCAGCGCAGCCAAAGCTCCCAGCTCCTCACCGGAGAGGAGCCGGCGGCTCCGGTGCTGTTCGGGGGAACGCCAGGGCGTGGGCGCCAGCTGCACAGAGCGCACCTCAGGTCTCTTTAACTGTCTGTTCTGCCTCGACACCTACAATTCAAAAATGAGGGTGAGACAGAGGCTACATTGAAGACCAGATCCCCTTTTGAATATAGGCTGCGTGCTATGAATCGCGTTCATACAAGGAACAGAAGCATGGCTCGGAGCCCCTGGGTGAGGGCTTGCCCGGGAAGGGGCAGCGCTGCCGGCGCGTTTCCATGCGCTATGGGCCTCTGCCGAGTGAAGGATTCCCAGCGACCGGCATCTGCGCTAGAAACGCTTCCATCCCTGTCCCCTCGCAAGGGCCCTCGCCTCCAGACCAGGCATCCCCGCGCCACGTGAAGGCCCTCAGGGCAGCCAGGGCGCTGCAGCCGTCGGGCTGAGGGTCCCACCGACAGCGGGAGGGGGGGTGCTGCCCTGCGGGGCACCGGGGCTGCAGGCAATGGCTCACCGCGAGGTGCTGGGGGGATGCCGTGTGAAGCCCCTAATATCCAGCACCTCCTCACCAGGAAAGGCATCGCGAAGCCGTGCAGGAACAACACGTCTGGCGGTCCATCCGAGGTCTCCCACACCATCCCTGCTGTGCTGAAGCCCGTGGGATGGTGTGTGCACCGCGCAAACATGCAAAACCCCCGTCCCTCTGCAGCCAGGCCCCTGCAGAGACGCTGCTGCTCTGCAGGACGGACGGACAGACGGACACTCCGCTCTCACAGGCTGGATGCTCCCGCTTCCTCCAGCTGCGGGCACTCGGTTTAGCATAATTCACTTCGGGGCCGTGACACCCATTACCCAACCTGCTCGTTACGTTGCAGCAGCAGGCCAGGCAAGGCTTGGGGCAGCCAGGCCGGCCGGGTGGGTGCCGCATTTTGGGAGCAGCGCAGGGAAAAACCTCCCTGTAAAATCACCGGTGCAGCCACAGCCCCGGCACCACGAGGCAAGCGCAGCCTCTGCGGCTGGTGCTGCTCCTGTAGGTAACGACAACACAGGAAGGAAAAACACCAGTGTCCTGGTGGGAAGTACAGTGAGAGCCTCCGATGGTCCGAAGCACCGTCCCGAGGATGAACGGCCCAGATGGGGAGGCCGGGGCTCTACTTGGCAGCGCTCGTCACACGGCGTGAGAGCAGAGGCTCCGCCGAAAACTCCTCCGGATCGGGCCACGTCAGAGCATCGGAAGGCAGAGAGGACAGGGAGGGCCTGCACCCACCCATGCCACCTGGACTCCTAGAGCTGCTGCCAGTCCAAAAGCCAGTCCATAAAAATCAGTGAAGTGTTTGATAATGCGTGCACCTGGAAAGACAAACAGACAGGGCTTAATGAAACTTTTATTTTAAAAATATGTTTTTTAATCTAAATGCAAATTGGATGCTGTGTTATCTGTAGGTCACTTGCACTGACACACTGCTTAATTAGCAGGGATGAGTCTCAGGAAGCAAAGGCAGCTAATGGCTGGCCCTTTCCTGTGCATTTGTTTTAAGTTAATTAAAATTTTTCAGAAAGGGATCTGTCCTGCTCTGCAGAACAGCTCCTCACTCTGTTCAGCCAGTCCTTTCCTAAGCCAAGCACGCTGCCAGGGACGCTCTCAGCAGGCTATTAGCTATTAATCGAGTAGCGCACATTTATTTCTGCATCCTGAAATCCCCTTTGGCGAGTCACAAATCACAGCCCACTGTTCAATAGATGCGCCTGCAACATCCAGCGTCAGGCAAAATGGTATCAACAATAAATCTGAGCAAGGACATGCGAGATTTTTCTTAATGCTGGGGTGAATTACATATATAAGTCTTCCAACAAGACATTAAACCTAATGTGAAATTGAACCTTCAAAGTGATGAGCAGAGCAGTTATCCCCTGTGTTACACGCAAGTTATGCGCAAGAGCATCTCATTTAGAGAAAATCTGCCTTTGCCAGGAGAGATGAGCCGGAATAGAGCGCTGTGATCCGTGCGTCAGGGCTCTGGGGATGGAGCTTTAACCCTTCCCTCGGCTCAGCTCTGCCTTATGCTGCTGCCACCCACCGCACGCAGACCCCCAGCCCGGGCACGGAGCGGGTCCCCGCCAGCCACAAGCAGCTGCAGGTCCCTGAGCCATGACTTGGCTGCCTGGACTTGTGCTCACGCAGGGGGTGACCTCCCTGGAGAGCAGTGGGGGGACATTGCCAGCTCAGGGGGTGGGAAGGCTCTCCCAGCGCCCCTCTGCGGGGTGCAGAAGCTGCCGGCTGGCAAGATAAACCCAGCTCCGCTATCGCTATGGGGGGCAGCGGAAGCAGAGCAGGAATGACCCTGCGGCAGCTCCCTGGCGAGCGCGGCACCCATCGGGGCTGTCGATAAACGCTCACAGTTTAATCAGCCTGCGTCCCTCCACAGAGCAAATCGATGGCATCTCATCGGGAGAAAATGAGATAAACAGTAGCTTTAATAGCGCTCCATTGCCCTGCAAATAGGAACCCTGACCCTGGCCTGCCGCCCAGGCACAGGAGGAAAAAGCCCTCGATTAAAGGACACGCTCCGAGGTCGCCCCTTCTCTGCTGTGCTGCGTTCGTCCCGTTTCCCAGCTGGACCGGCTCAGCGCAGCGAGGACGAGCAGACCCAGAAACAGCCGGGCCAGCCCTGGGAAGGAAAAGCGGGTGGCAGCCACATGGGATGGGGGGAGCCCAGGGCCCAGCTCTGCCCGTGTGCCAGGTCTCCAGGGGCTGTTCCCCTCCTCCCTCGGTACCTGTAACCTGGAGGGTACGAGCTCACCCGCCTTCCTAAAAAGTGTGGGAAACCCCATGTCCAGCACGCAGGCAGGCGCACGACGGGAGCCAGGAGCCACCTCGCTCCCCGGGGGACGCACAGGCAGCCGCGGCACATCGCACGCTCAAGGCTGCCCGCACCGGCAGGCGCCCACGTG
>JAVJGI010000038.1:6761299-6789142 GCA_035590275.1 Ibycter americanus | reverse complement strand
CAGGCGCCCACGTGGCCCGAGCCGTCCGGCCCCGCTGCACCCACACCGCGACGCCTGGCTGCAGGCAGCCGCCGGCTCTCCTGGGGGAGGTAACCGGGTCCCTGCCGCCGGCTCTCCCGGTTCGCTACTTCAGGGCAAGAGCCATAAAAATGGGGATTTGGAGTTTGTTCCTTATACTCCAGTCTGCCTGCAAATGCCTAGTTTCATTCCGAAAAACGATCCTGTGTCCCTTCCAGCTTCCTCCGTGTGGGGAACATGCGAGTTCAGGGAGGGCTCCTGGTGCAGGCGACAGCCGCGACTGCCTTGGCATCAGAGCCTGCCCTGCCAAAGGCTGCCAGGGCTGGGGCTCCCGCAGACCGGCGGGCTGCCTTCTCCTTCCGTCTCAGTTATTTGCCAACTCCCTCATTAAGCACGTACCCTGCAGGACTTGAAACACTGGGCTCGATTTGGCAGAAGGCGAAGCCGTCACCCCTCGAGGAGAGGAGGTGACCTTTCCAAGCAGGAGCCTGGAGAGATCCCAGGGGCAGATGAGGCTGCTGCCGAGGGGGAGCCCCTCACCGGGGCCGCACCCAGCCACAGCCCCCTGCCACAGCCCAGGACACACACCCTGGCTGCCGCGCTGGGTCACCGAAGCTGCCCACATGCCCATCAGCTCCGTTGCTCCAAGGTGTCCGGAGGGACGTGTGAGGGGCAGGCACTCAGGGCACTGGCCAGCACCATCACCCCGAGCCTGGAGCCTCATCTGAAGGGGCCGCAAACTCCTGCAGGAGGGGAGGAGGAGGAGAACCTGGCAGGCAGGAGGTGGTTTAATGAAGTATCCAGTATTTTAAACCACTGAAGGATTAAAGTAAGGAAGAGATAGGACTTTCCACGAAAACTCAGTCATTAGTGAAGCCCGAGGGTAGATGCAATTGTTTTCTGGTTTTTTCCTCTCTTTGATGACCCATTTTTTAATCTCATCTGCACCAGGCTTGTGTTAATTTTTAAATATGCTTGGGTAACTGAGAACATTAACTATTCATGATCTTATCTTCAATAGCTGGTTCTCTGACACTGTGCCAGGTTGAGATGTACATAACGAACCAGGGCGAGCTGAACTTACCAGGGAAGGCAATAGCTGGTTTTTCCTGAGCCTCTTGTTGAAATGATCGCAGGACGGGGTGGGGTTTCACAACACTCGTGCTTCTGGATAAATCAAGGCTCACGGGGCAGGCTCGTATCATTGAGGCCATCCCCCCACAATTGTGGTGGCTTGAAAAAATTTAAGAGCATGCAAAATGCTGGGGTCTGGGAAACACTGCGGACACTCTGTGAATGCTCCAGCTCCGGTCCCCTGGGAAACCCCAGCACAGCTTATGAACAGGAGGGGAGCCTCTGGAGCTGGCTGGAGGCTCTGCTGTCCCCTGCCCAGCCAGGTACCGGCACCAGGAATCCCTGGTTTTCAGGCACGTGAGCTGACGAATACGGAAGTTAAGAGCCTGCACGCAGAGAAAGGGCAGCCCTTTAACTTGTGCTATGAAGGGAGAGAACAGAAGCAGTGACATTTGCTTACAGCCTGGCTTTGCTTTCTGGATGCTTCAGTGTAGGTCCTACGGACACGACACACTCCCCTGCGCGTGGGAGCAGACGCAGGCCACAAGGAATGGGGCAGCGCTGCCAAGCGCATCGCATGTTGCCACAGAAAACCGGGCAGGGACCCAAGGCGAGGCTGCCAGCGGCTGCCCTGGCCTCCGCCGCAGA
Organism: Ibycter americanus; assembly: GCA_035590275.1. Classification (NCBI taxonomy): domain Eukaryota; kingdom Metazoa; phylum Chordata; class Aves; order Falconiformes; family Falconidae; genus Ibycter; species Ibycter americanus. The sequence continues at coordinate 6,787,402 of JAVJGI010000038.1, read as the reverse complement.
GCCTGCTCCTACAGCTGCCCGCAAGGCGGGAGCCTCCACACGGGCTGGCTGGCGCTCCTGGGAGCTGCATCTGGGGATGCTCTCTGCCAAACTGGTCCCCTGGGCAGCCCCCGGCCGCTACGGCCGGGAGAGGAAAGCCCTGCACTGGAGGCTGCCATGTGCAGCAGCAGCGGCGTGCCAAACCGGCTGACTAACTCTCGTGTGTCAGGCTGCATGTGCACCCAGCTCTTGCGGACACTTTCCTTGGGTGCAAACTTCACTTGGCAGCAAGAACAGAGGATGAGGCAGCTACGGGAGCTCAGGTTAACTTGGGAAAAGCTACACAGTGTTGAGAGCTGTAAACAGGTAAAATGGTGAGGCATACCAAACGGAGCACACGAGAGCAAAGGCGGTTAATTATCGGAACGTGAACCAGCACAAGAACACAGTGATAGAAACAGAGTAAGTTATTCAAAGGAATAAAAAACTTACCCTGGCTTTTATGAGGGAGGGTGGCAGGTAGGGTGGGAGGCACACACCTCTCCCCTCCTGCAGCAGGTATGTGGGGCACACTCTCATCAACAAATTTATGCTGACAGTTTGTTGCCGGAAAGAAAATCTCTTGGTACTTCAAAGGATCCGAATAGCAGGATGACAGCATTGGGAGCACAGTGATCCACGAGTCTCTTGGCCCAGAGTCAACAGCACCATGGAAGAAGTACCTGCACATTTTCAGAAAAGGGTACAGGGTGTTTCCTACTGGAAAAGTGAAATAAAAATCACAGGATCAGATAATGGTTGAGGCAGGAAGGGACCTCTGGAGCTCACCTCCAAAGCCTCTGCTCAAGCAGGGGCACCTGGAGCCAGCTGCCCAGGAACACGTCCAGATGGCAGTTTACTGTATTTTTTCCCTTGGAAAATTTAGTATCACAGAACAAAAATGAATTACTTGATTTGCAAACTAACAAAGTTACACTGGATGCTCAATGTATATAGCATTTTATTGAATGAAGGTATATTACAATAGACAAACATATATTACACATGCTATACAAAATATACATTCTTATGTGAAAAAAATATAAATAGACACTAGGAAATAGCAACAGAGAACAAGAGCAGCCTGCTCACGCTCTTATGAACCCCCAGTTCCTGTACTGTTAATACTTTGGCATTGATTGTGTTTTGTGAAAACAGAATGGCCACCGTCCTGTCTGCACCTCCTGGAGGAAAGGGCAAAGAAGAGAGACCTGATTTTTTCTGCAAGTCTACCTAGGAAGTTTTTCCACAATGCTAAGCACAGCACAGTGTTCACCTACTTACAAGCTTCAGCTATTTACAACTAGCTTACGGACTTTAATGAGATACCATTGCTCACGGAAGGATGCAAGTGTCCTAATTCATATCAGCAGCTTTTCTAGGCCAGTATCTCACAGAAATCGGTGCAGCTTTAGCTCCTAAATGGCTTCAAGAGCTAGCACTTCAGTTTGTTCTGGTGCAGACGGCATTAGTTTTAAAGCCTTGGTCCTGGCCAAGCACATCTTACCTACCTAAAGGGAATTCAATCCCACTAGAGAGTTGTGCTCAAAGTACATCTGAGATCTGGACATTCACAGCTGTACTGCGGCAGATCTGTATTAGCTCAACTCCACAGGAGAGAGGGATGAAAGAAAAACTAAGAGGCATTTGCCAAACAGTGATGGGAGGCAGAGCAGCGAGGGGGCTATATTCCCACTATTGGGAAATCGTGGCCCCACACAAGCCAAGCAGCGCTCTGCCACAGCAGCCTCTGCGAGTATCTGGAGAAAGCAGCAAGCTGCCCAAAAGAATGAGGCTTTTCTGCTGCTGTAGTTTCATGACATGACCTTTCTCATCTGGATTTAAACTGACAGTACTGGGTTCCTGCAACAGAGATAACTTTGGATTGAAAATAAGCACCATGTCTTAAATGCTGTCTGGAAAGGAAAAGCCTGGAGGAAATAAGTTCATTCCTTTCTGGTTTTAAGATTCTTCTTTTAGCATGTATGTTATTAAAACATTTTGGATGTCAGCACCCAGAAGAGTTTAACACACCTGTGTTTCTCTCTACTTCATCCAAAGGTCAAGGACAATTGGATCGTCTTCCTACTAAAGCCACTGACTATCAAAGCAACCACAGTTGCTTTGAGAGTGTGGAAAGAGCACTTGATAATATTTGCTCATTTGCATAGATCTGACTATTATTCATGTCCAAAGGGCTGTGGGAAAATAATCCTTATTCTCAGTGTTTCCTCACTCGTTTACTCAAATAATCCACAGTCTCAAAAGTTTCAGCTGTGATTCTGCATCACTGCATCTGATACTTCAGTCACACACCCTTCTATCTAGGAATGGATCAATGGGAAGTCTTACATACCTCCCTTGGGCTGGTTCAGAAAGGTTTTTCTGTCTTTATAAAAATACACTGCGCACTGTTTTCATTTTAGTACATATCCTATGGCTTGAAAAAAATGCAACAATGACTAGGAAGAAAGCCCCTTGGCTCTTCAGGCATGAGTATAAAACATGATGCTGAAGCACTCTTAGCACTGAGCACAACATACTTGCTGAAAACCCACCACTGACAAGTGTTTAACCCCTTCAACACAAAGGTGCATCTTCCCAGAAGAAAGAACTTGTCAGGAATGTCCGTCCTTCTAATTTTGTCAGGCACATCCTACTGTAACTAATGCAGTCTGCGCTTCCTCTGTCTCAGCAAGTACTGGATTTTCAATATTGGAGTGGTTCCCTGCATATTGTTTCATTTCTCACCTGCCAAATATTTAAACATTGTGGTCATGCTGAAGTCTAGGGAACTATTAGAGTGTTCAACAGGGCAACAATTTTGCCTGATACTTTACAACAGAAAAGGATACAAGTGTTTTAAGCTACATATGCCTCTTGGCTGCGCCGAGGAAACAGAAAATCCACAGTATAGTTCACTAAATATTTATCAAATGCTCTCCCAATTTATCTGATGCTTTTCATCACAACATTCCCTTCAAAAGCTCACTTAACTGTCAAGCCAGGAAAAATACACAGAGACCTCTCTGCAACATACGCAATACAAAGGCTTTTTTTGAAGAGAAAAGGTTACATAAACTTCTGAAACAAACCACTGAAAACTCCCATCTTACAGCTGGTTTACCAGATGACCAGAAAGAAACATTCTGCGTACTGTTCTTTTTGTTTGCTATTTACAGGAACTTGTGGGAAGTTAGATACTACAGCCCGGAACGCAGGTTAATACCACTCGTTAATGCAGGGCCTTCTGGGTTTATGCTGTAACGGACAAGACTGTGCCTAACATACAGATCTAAGGACTCTCTCAACACTCACGTGGGTGAAACTTGGCATTTTTCTCATGTCATGAAATGGATCAGCTTGCAGTCAGGTCAGCCAGGCTTAAGGCATATAGAGTTGTACGTACAACGAAATTCATTAATATCACAGTTTCACCACACACCTATAGTAAATTCACTTCTTTCCAAAATGAAGACAGCCCTATCTTCTCAGAAACAAGCTTTCAGTCCCACCAAAAACACCCCACCCATATGGCTTGATATGCAGGTGTGAAGACTAACAGTATGATACATACCTTTGGCATAATAAAAAATATATTTACATTACAGCCAACACATTTATATGCTTAGTGTATACAAAATATTTATAAATGCAAATTTATTTACAACTAGAGCCCATTATTCATAGGAGAAAAGAAGCTCCAAAGTTAGACTGGTAACAGACATCTGCCAACAGTCTAAGGAACAAAAAGCTGGCCGAGAGTTTTATGTTTACAGTTACTGGGGAATTCCACGAGGAGACCCTGAACATTTGTTTTCAAGCAGACAATGCAGCGTGAAATAGCTATGCATTCTTGAGAGATTTTCAAAGCATGCACCAACACAAAGGCTGCTTCCAACATCAGAAAATCCATGTTTTAATGCTATTCTTGTAGACATCACTAATCATCACCTGTTGCACACTCCCATTTTCCAGTACACAGAAATCCAAGGAAAAAGGACATGTGCCACCTCCTCCTAGAGAGTTCAACTCTGTTTAGTCAGCCTGTAATTGTAGACACACATACACAAGCATCTTTGGCCTTGGGGTTAGTCCTGAGGTAGTAAATACAAAAAGTCAGTTGATAAGGATTTGCTTTCAAGACTTCATTTTAGTGTCTTACGTGGTTTCGCTATAGTCATGAATGTTCCGTGTCCTATTAAAATCAAAGTTATGTTCACGTAACCTGTGGCAAGGTCTGGGCGAAGCAGCTTGTTCCCGGTCACTGTCAATAATGCCCTCGCTTCGAAGAGGTCGTGGGGTCTCACGGGCTGACTGCTGATGCAGAAAGTGTGAGTGAGAGCACGCTAGGTCTTTGTTTACTCCCCATAAAGGTAGCTGAAAGGGTTCTGAGAAAGAAAAATTGGAAGAGGAACAGACCTGAGTTAATGATAAACACACTCAAATTTTAGACAGATTTTTTGAGTTGTGTGACTCAGCAATAACAGTCTTTCTGAGGTTATTTTTTCTATTTTTGAGAGCCTATTTTACTGGATGCTGTCCCTTTTCAGCAATCTGTTACAGTAACCAGAGAACAACATGCAGAGTTTCAGTGTGACTGTTTAAAAAGGCTACCTGGAAGAAAGCCAACATAAAACCAATCAATTTACAAAAAAATATATTAAAAAAACCAACTTTTGGAGTTCTTCGAAACTCAGGTCAGCTCAGACAGAAGGGCTATTCGAATTTATTATGTGAGGCTTTAACTCTTGGCTAATAGAGGTCCTTGGAGTACATGCAAAGGATCATACTGCACAAGCTTTAAGAGATGAACTGCAGATTAAGAAATACCGTACTTTTAACATCACCCTCTTCAACTCTTGGGTACTGGATGCAAACCGAAGGCTAGTTCTGAGAACAGGTGGGTGGTAATGAACAGATGAGTTACTCCACAAACTACAGTCACTTGAAGAATGAGCTGTGTGTCAACAGCAAAAGGCAGCAAAAGGAAGGCCAGAGCTATGAGGGAATACAAAGTAACAAAAGGGAAAACAGCTCACCATTAACCTGCTGGGAGGAGATTTTCTTTTCGCTTATTTTGTCATGGTTGGTGAGGAAGACAGACATGTCTCTGTCTGCTAAGAGATTATCAAGAGTACTGGTTTCATGCTGGGTGCGTGCTGTATATGTTTCCTTAGGGATCTGCACCATGAGATTAGGGAGAGTTTGATCCAGGGGGTCCTCTTCTGTGATGTAGGCATAGGGACAGTACTCTCGTGTCCTGGAGTAGATGTTTGCATTGTCGTAACAGTCTGAGCAGATCACCAATGGTGCTGCACCACCTGGTAAACGCAAGGGAAAAACAAAATGCTCTTAAGGAGGATAAGGACGCTTCATTTCCATAGACTCTTTCATGTCTCAGTATGATCAGGTATTAGAGTGGCACAGTTGGAAGGGCCTTTATACAGTTAATGTGGTAACAGAGTACTCAGTTTGACTGTTTACTGAAGAAATGACATGAGCGATGCTCTAGGTTTCCCACCATCCAAATTCTCAATAGCACTGCCCTTCTGAGGCCAACCAGGGGAAAACCATGGACATGAGCGAGAGCCATCTCATGTTTGCTCTCCTGTTCAAGGGCAAAAGGGTTCCATGCAGGTCCAATCAGCTTGGCCACTAGGCTGAAACATCCCTGGAATCAAACTGGGATACCTATCCACAATGGCTTATGCTCTTTTACCAGACTTGTACCCTGCCTGCCCACACACCTCAAACCAGATGATAAAGTGGTCATTGATCTCAACTCCTTCCCCACACACACTCTAGTGTAGCAGGACTACAGACCAGAGGGAATGGATCATGGGAGAGACGTGAAAAACTTACACTGAAGGATCACTTTTGAAAGCCAGCCTATATAAGGATTGGATGGCTTCTCAGCACTTGGATGGTAAAAAATAGCATCCCTGTAGACTCAGTGATGCAAATATCCTGAAAAGCGTCCAAACAAGGTAGGGAAATAGTGTAGACCCTTTAGTTATCATTGTAGCAAGCAGACTATATGCCTGGCAGAGGCAGTAATTTTATGACAAGGACAAAAGGTACAGCAAGTCATCTTCCAAGCAAAATATTTCCACCTCTATTGCCTGGCCTCTTGAGATGCCAAATGAAAGGAACAGCATAAAAATCTACCTTGGCATTTAACTTAGGAATTCTCTAATGGCATCCCTGCCTTGCTGAACAGATCACAAACCCTGAAGCAACAAGCCTCTGGAGGGACCTGTACTACTCTGGCACCTGAAGGACAGCAGCCACAACATCTACATGCAAAGGCACTCACAGGAGATGTGAGCCCAGACATTGCTGGACCAAAGATTAAACAACATGCACAGAATGCAGAAACCTTGATAGCAGAATATAAACAAACACTAGAAGAAAAACAGGAGATGCTTAAAACTCAGAATGATCAATGGAAATTTTTGGATCAGCCTGAACTCTCATCTAGGAAAAGTCACCTTTGATGTTAATACGCAGTACTGCACTGCATTGTGCAATACTGCTGCCAGCTATGAGGACTAGACTGTGTACTGGCATCCTGCTGCAACACAAGTAATACACGTGAGGGCTTTGCTTACCATCTGTGCCTTTATGCACGTAGCTACCGGCTGGAGGCATAAGCTGCTGATGGCTTCCCGCCTCCGAGTTACTGTAGCCTTCCTGAGGCTCCGACAGAGTTCCTTGGGAGGATAGATAGCTGGGAATGTCTGCAGGTAGGTTCATCTCCTCTGCAAGGCAGAATTAACGTTGATGACATTAACAGCAAAGTCTGAAGATTTCAAGGTAGTACCAACAGTATTACCCACACTAACAAAAATGTTGTCCAGAATTTCAACTCACATATATCTTTTTTCTACCTCAGTGATTAGAAGCCCATATAGCTAGTTCAAAAGTAACAGGGCCTGAACAGGAATTTACACACATTATTCCAGGTCCTGAAAACATTTGTATGTTTATTCAAATATTTACTCCCAACCTTTACTGTTTTCCCTCAATATAGAACAAATCTAGTGTATACGGAATAAAATTAATGCTTTTGATATTTTAGAAAAAACTCTAAAATGAAGGAGTTTGAGCAATCCCTGAAGAGCTTTTAGGAGGAAATCTTCAGTGCTTCAATCTTATACACCTGTAATGAATCCAGAAATTTTACCACTCTAAGTGCTTTGGATTAAAAACAGGGATGAAGACTTGCTTTTGCAGTTTACCTGTGTTAGTGATGCTGTAATCTTCACTCTTCCTTCTCATGTGGTAGATCACAATAACCCACACAAGGGATGTTCCCACAACACAGCACACTACGACAATAATCACAATGCCTACTGTTGTCCAGCCATCCTCCTCATGGACAATGCCACTCTGGGAAGAATCACAATTTGGGGAAGCCAGGACATTCAGGTAAATATGGCCACGCTCGGTGCCCAGTGTGTTGGACATAATGCACGTGTACTTCCCAGCATCCTCCAGTCCAGCATCCACAATTATAAGGAGTTGATTTGCCGCAGCAAAAAAATGCCGTTCTGTGACTGTCAAAGGACCATCGTCTTTAGTCCAGTTGAGGCGAGGGGCAGGACTGCCACCAGCTATGCACTGCAGGACAGCAGTTTCACCTCGGGTTACAGTTCTGTCTTCCAGGGGCCTAACGAAGGAAGGCGTTTCTGTGACAGTGGAGGAAAAAGAAAAGAAATCGTAAGGTAATTTCACTGTGCAATACCAGAGTGTACTCCGTGGTATTTAAAAATCTGATCTTACAACCCGAACCTAAAACTTCAGCAATGGAACACAGGATTCAGGAAATCCTATGAGTTCAGCTCTTCTATGGATCACTGCAGCAAATGCAGATACAGCAAACATCCCCAAAATTACACTAGCCACAGTCTGCTTTAAGTATTCCAATGCTAAATTTGCATATGACCATGTTAAAAGTCAGTGTCTTCAAAAAATACCACACTCTGGAAGGAACAATCCTTCCACTACTACTCAGCACAGTTCATGTTACCTGCGACTAAGTATGTTCTAAGGCAACAGAAATTATCTAGTCTACACTGCTGGATGGAGATACGCCCCTCAGTTCTCTCCTGCAAAGATCATACTAACTTCACAGGTCAGCGCTGTAGCTTAGCTTCTAAAGCTTCACTGTTCAAAAATCATTGCACGTGCCACTCCTTGTATTTTAACTTCTTTCTTTAGCACTTAAACTTGCTACTTACAGATAAGCTACACTACCCCTGCAAAAGTGAAGGGATGCATATGCAAGCATGTATTAGCACACCACTTACCTAACACAGTCAGTGTGGCATTTGCTGACAAACCCCCCGCAGTGTTTTGTGCCATACAGCTATAGATTCCCATGTCTTCTATTTTTACATTTGCAATAAAGAACACATCATCCTCAGGCATGACATGCATCCTCCTCTCTCTTGCAGCAGGGAAGTCTGTGCCACCGTCTTTCTGCCAGGAGATCTGTGGCGTAGGGTGGCCCTCTGCAGCACACTCCAGCCGGGCCATTGCCCCAGTGCGGATAGTAAGATCCATGGGGGTTTTCAGGAAAGAAGGTAGCTCTGGATCAAAGGAGACAGTTTCAGTACCAGGGAAAAAGGTGCAAAAGCTCCACAGCGCAGAGAGTATCTAAAACCAAACAAATCTGAAACACACCTGTAGTTCTCCTTAAGAGAGAGGGATAGATTATTCTGAAGAATTGCACAAATTCTCTGGGGTCATTTCTAAGAGCTTATCCTCCAAGTGTAAATACAGTATCTACAGTGCTTATTTAAGATGATCTGAAGGACAACGTTTCTCATGGGGAAAAGACAGGGAAAAGGTTTCACCTTCTTCATAATCCCTTTGTCACACCTTTTCTTCCCTGGTAACAGGGAAGGTGAACTTCTATCTCATCAGTCCAGGTCCGATTATCTGTTCTGGACAAGCACAAGCAACACAGGCACCTCTGCTCTCAGACACAACAGGAATCAGTGGTCTACTGATGCGAACACTCTTCTTACCTCCCTTCCCTCAAGCCAAAATAAAGAGAACCACGATGGCTAAAAGCAAAGGACTTCATAACTGATTTTTCAGACTTTGCTTACAGTCCCACCAGTTATTTTTAGCTGAGTCTTCCCAGCTCTACAAACACATGGGCAAGGTGCTTAGTTCTGAAGAAACAGCAGAGGGAGCTTTTAGTTTAAGAGACTTCTACCTCCATTTAACTAGATGAACAACTAATTGTGTTATAATGAAAGCATGGGAGATACCTGCCCCTTTTGGAAAGTGAGCAGAAGGCTCTTCACCCACAAAAAAAGACAACCAACAAAAAAACCAAACACTTCTTTCCTGCTTTATAAAAAGATGTTTGATACTTCTAAATACTAGTAAGACAATCTTGCAAGACTATTTTGGACCAGCTCTAGTGAAAAACAGACTTGTAGCTACTTAAATAAAGCTTTAGGTTAAAGGTGTTTTTCCTTTGTTATCATTATTGCTTACCATTGACAGTCAGCTTGGCTTTGTCAGAATAATTGGAACCAAAGTGATTGGTGACAATGCACTGATACTTTCCTTCATCAGTGAAATTCACATTGAAAAGATGCAGGACAGTGGTGTATTCAACCACCTCGCCACTTTGTTGCTGATATCTGGCAAAATTCTTAATCTCTGCATCATACAATACTTCACTGTCTTTACGCCAGGCAGTGGACATGGGTGAATCACTGCTGCTCACAGCAATGCAAGTCAGAGTCACATTCATGCCTCGCAGAGCAACTGTGGTCTCAGGATGCACTCTTATCTGTGGTTTAGGGAAATTATCTGAAAATAAAGGCACCAAGATCAGTTACTTTCCTCTTCAACTTGCTAGTAATATTGCAAGAAAACTCACTCAAAAGACAACGTAAACAGAAAGAAAGCTTTGGGAACAGATGTCCTGCTTGAGGTGCACATATTCAGCTGTTTTCAGTTGGAAATCAAGCTATGAAAGAGGATTAGAACCACAGGTAGGCATACAGAATAAGCATTGAAAACAGTCGGTGTAGAAGCATGGTCTTGAGCAGCGCCCTGCATTTTGTACAACTGTCTGGAACTTGCTATATTTAGATCACACACAAAAGCCATGCTCAGCTGAAGAGCTAGGCTATTTAACGAAGGACTGAGACTTACTTTCAGATAGTATAAATATCTTGAAGAGCCTTTAAGTTCTACAAATACAAAGCACAGCAAGCTGGCAGTTCACTATCTCATCCCACTTGATGAGAGTTATTTCAATACCCGTTATTTCAGCAAAGACATTCTTGCAGGCACAGACAGCGTTCAGTGTCAGGCTCCACGGTGGTGGTATTAGAATGGAGAAGTGGGTGCTTGCGTCTACATGATGATTATTGTAGCCTTTACCACCAAAAGAATGAAAGAATTGCGTACGCACAAGTAACACTTATCAGACTGCTCACCCGGAAAATGGAACACCAGACTACTTCCAGGCCTGTCACAGAACTCACACATGACTCTGGACAAAGAGTGTCTCAGTTTTTCATCTCACAGTTCAGTTACAAAAATAAACAGGCTTATGTCTGAAACTGTGGTGGCAGAGACCAGATAAACATTACAGATACAGAGCGTCAGAAAATGTGCCAGAGTATTAACTACTCTAGCCTTGCTGGTATGGACAAGAATCGATAAGGAAGTGTCAAACAGCCCTTCCAAAGCTAAAGGCATTCATAAGCAGGGAGAAAGGGAGCATAACCAGTTTTTACCAGTAACCTACATGAAAAACAATGCAGTCTCACAGAATAACTCCCTCAGGTTAGCTTCAGTGCTCAAATACAACAAAACAGAGCAAAGAAAAACAGAATTAAATCCCAAACTCCAAAGCAGACCCAGTGATGTACACAGGCCCATGTGCGCATCAGATCCAAGACCAAGGACCTCCAGCAGTGCTACAGCCCGATTTCAGAAAGGTACCTGCACAGATTTGTGTTAGCATGTTTTTATAGCAGAAGTCATTAAAAATACAAACCACAGACAAAGTCACCAGGGTCCACACTGAGAAGGCTTTGTCCTGCTAACCATTCAGGATGAGCACAGCTAACATTTACAGCCTGCTGTAAATGGCTGTCAGTGAGCCACTGTGGCAGCCATTTCAACTGGCAATCACAAAGCAAGCTGCTAGTGTTCAAAATTCTGCAGAAACAAGGCAAAACAAAAGCGTGATTAAAGTTTATGTATTTCACATACTTACATGTGATTTCATGCAACAAAACAAAGCATATACATTCAGAAATGTCAAGACTTACAGTATTCTTTTATGCCTATAGGCATTTATCATAAAATGTTAGCTATACATGCTATAATAATCCACAAAAACCTTCCCTCTGTGTCAGCATTAAAACCTTAGACTTCTTTTTAATTCTGAAGATAGCCTTGGATTTTCCACTTAAAAAAAAATTAAGCCTGTCTTTACAATTATCCCATCACTCTTTACAGCAATTAAAAGGAACGTAACACTGCAGAGCAGCCCTATGTCTCAAACTAAACACACTTGCCATTATATATGTGTATATATATACTCATATATATATATGAGTATAAGTCTCAATACTCATTTTCGTGCCAGCTAATAAATATTTAAGAATGAAAGTGATTTGTTTCATACAGGTATCTATTGCAGCCTGTTTTCTCTACTCCACAGAGTAAACTGCGAACAGGAAACAATGATGTGTCACTTTTCCCCCACCACCTGCTTTCAAACTTTCCTAAATATTATGCATGATTATGACTGACAAGAGAAAGTCCAGCATTTCAACAAGAAGTGATCTGCCACTAGATGAATCCAGTAATGAGAGGAGAGGCACGCCAACAAGCCAGGATTCCATCCTGCTGTTTTGCCCGTACATACCAACAATTCCTCACTTTTAAGGTACATTAGAGAAGGCAATGAGTCTTCATCTTTAACACCTAAAATGTGTCTCCTCAGACTGGTAGATCTTGCAGACTAAGTCCATCTGGCCAAGATTAACTAATTGAATAACAGTTTTAAAACAGATTACATGATATTCAGAGGCTTTATTTCATAGAGATGACTGCGTTACATTAGGATTAGTCTTGGGTGTGAAGGTCACTTCTCATTATAATACTTCGAATGTCTGAAGATCACAAGAAGCTCCAGCAGCTTAAGCATCTGCTGAGCAAGTAAAAAATCTTGTCTAGCTGTGAATTTTAAAGTCCTTCCCTAGCCCCAAAAATGGGAAGACAAAATACAGGGTTTGCTAACTCCCCTGAAAGATTCCTGATAAACCGTTTCTTATATTCACTGTTTTCATGCTAGTGTGCTGAGCTTGCTGCAAAATCATCAGATATGAAAGTCTTAATGGCTCAGCGCTGCATGAAGAAATTATTTTCTACTAACTGCAACTAAAATGCAAAAAATGGAGGTACAGATTTTATCAAACCTTAAATCTAAGTATACTGCTGCCAACTTTGAGTTGGTAGCACTCGTAAAGAATCTGTAAATAACTGTCATAAACTTACAGCTCCTTCAGATGAGCCTGGGCAAATGCATTTTCTTGGATGGACATTACTGCATTGTTGCTTAAATCTCTGTAAATTAAGCAAAGAGAACAATTATGGGCAAGTATGATTTCATATGCTACCTTCAGTTAAATTCTTGAAAATTTGACAGAGAATACAAGACTGAAGTTGACAAATAGTAAGTTCTACAAAGCACTTACAGATGTTCAAGTCCTTCTAGACCAGAGAATGCTTTCTTGGTAATTGACTTAATCTGGTTTCCTTGCAAGATTCTGAAAGACAAAGCCCCCCAAACCCAGAAACCAGTCTGAATGTCAATGGGAGTGCACAAATAAGATCCAAAAGACTAAGTTTTTTCTAATTCTAGCTAAGCTAAAAGATCAAATAGAATTTTTTGAGCTTAAAGGCTCAACTAATTTTCCCAAGAACAGTTTCTTTTCCATTCTTAACCCAGAGATTTGGGTTAGAGATGTGTCAAAAGATAATTTAAGTCAGCAGAATAAAACACTGATAAGTAGAACTTGGGAGTGAAGCAGTAACTTCCTCATACCAGTCTGCCACAATCACATTAGTTCCTGAGACTGCACCTTTATACCAAGCTATTTGTTATAAGCAATGTCTGTAGCTCCACAGGATGGAGCTTCCGACAAAGCACATGGCACTGGATGAATCAAGTGCATAGTTTAAGTACTGAAAAACTGTTAACTCTATAGCATTTCATATTTGCTCAAAAATACTCTGTGGTGTGGTTTTGGTTTTGGGGTTTTTGTTGGGTTTTTTCTTATAAGCGGTAACTTTTACCCAAACTAAAGCAGCACAAAAACTGACAATCATCACACAGCAGGACTGGGCTATTCAATAATACATACAGTCAAATACTTACGCTTAATTTCTTCAAATTGGTGCTGCAAGGTGATCTAGTGCTACACAGATCAAATGCTCCTGAACATGGAACCCAAACCTATATCAAGAGGTTGTACCACACAAGTGGAAACACACCGAATACAGCTGCCAACTAGAAAGGCTTTCTGCCTTGTGGCACTGATTTTCAATCACTTAATATTTTGCACTCTCCCCTTTACCCTGTGCGCCTGAGAAGTACTGTTATTTTGATGGTTTCTAATACATACAGTTTATCCAGCCTGCTGAGTCCCACAAATGCTTCATTTGCATCTTCTATGGCCCAGGAGATCTCGTTGTTCCGCAAGTCCCTGCAGGAGAAGAGCTTTCTTATACAGAAGCCTTGTAACATCATCATCATCATGACCACTGCTAGTGGCAAGCTAGGGATGAGAACTTTCTGTTGTACAGGCCAGCCATGGTGTTCTGGCACAGTGTCACCTGGAAGGTCTCAAATCTTTTATAAAACTAAGCTTGTCAGAAGATGAATATCCCATTTCAGAGATGCCAGGGAAAATAGAATCATTCAAGATCAGTGCCGCAGACAGAACCACAAACAAATTCTGCAGTAAACTTCTTGATGTGGTATTTAAGCAAAGACCCAGTCTGACTAGCGCTTGTCATGTGACGGACTGTTTACCAGAAGCAGGGAGAGGCTCCTCAAGCAAGTTGGTTCACGTAAGTGAATTAACCAATACACTAGCAGCATTAATCTTCCTGAGCAACAGACTTATAATAGCATTAGCATATTAAGAGATTACACACAGGTTACAGTGTAAGGCTGCCAGGCACAAAGTAGTAGATTTTCAGAATGAAGTTGATATTCTGCTCACAAATCTTGTTACCAGCTAATGGGATTTCTGTTTGACCTCTGCCCAGCACTTTGGCCCCTCACATAGAAGAACGGTCTAAACAGCAAAAGCAACAGAGCAATATGGTTTGGAGAGGATTAAATGCTGTTTAGTGAGAAGGAGAAACAAATTCAGTTGCACTTTTAGCCTGAATGGCATGGACTGAGCCAAGAGTTTCCATCAAAGCCACAGTTTTCGTCTGTTTTGATACCACCATGCACAGAAGTCCCTGCAGGAAGGAGTGTGTTTAAAGGAAAATACACCAATGAAAAAATAGTCTTTACTGCATTTTACCAGATACTAGCTTGATGGAGCTTCCACACAAGTCAACTGACACAGATAGCTAGCTACATGTACAGGTAATTGTATACATCATCTCACACAAACACTTCTCTTTCTTTCCTTGTCTTAACGGTGGAAAAACAAAGTATCTACTTTCCCTTGGATGAGACTGTAAATTGCATAGAATACCTTCCTGGAAGAAAGATCAACCTCCAGTACATTGCCAGTGATAACACATTATTTTCTTGTTTTTCTTACTTTGAAATATGGAAGTCTTGTTCTTAACACCACGCAGCAGTCGTTTCCACAATAAATATATACACTTTAACATTTAGGACGAAAAGAATAGAATTCCGTGATTCACAAATCAGAGGGTCTTAACAAATATGGCCTTGATACTTCCTCACATTAAGTATTTTCCGCTTTGAAAATTATTCAGGCTAAGGTACTCAACATGGGTGTGATCTAATGAGAAGAATGACTGATGAATAATATGCCAAATTTATTTCCAAGTCGCTAATTCCTGTGATTTGAAACTTGTTTCTAGAATTACCTCCCGGTCTGCTTTGGAATTTTAGATTGTGAATGCTGGAGGGGTATCAATGCCAAGCTACTCGCAGTATTATGAAGTAAATAATGTGTTAAGACATAAAATTTCAGTGCTATTCTTAGATATACCTTTAATCCCATCTTGCTCTTATTACGTCGTAGTTAATATACAGTTTTACAGTTTATTCTTGTTAATTAAAGCTACATTGCAGAATAGTGGCAGAGGCTGAACATACAGAGAAATATTTACATCAGCCTTAGCACTGAAACAACCAGTATACAAACAACAATGGACAGCAACACGGTATCTCCTGTTGTTTGAAGTATTTTTACACTCCACTACTCAGACCATTTAGCAAAATGAGTGAGCAACGCAAGAGAAAAGCCCCTCATTGTGTGAGCTGAGGAGCTGGCTCCTCATGCTTGGCTGGCCACGAATGCTTGGAGCCTTGTTAATCACCACTGCCCTCTGTCCTGCACATTCCAACCCCAAAGCAAATGGCCAGCCTCTCAGCTGTTGATGCCCCTGAGGAGCCCAGGAAAACCTACTAATTAATCTGCTCTTGTTCTTTTTCATGCTACTCTAAATCTAAGAAATTAGTTTTAATTATTTCATTAAAAGGTTGCATTAAGGTTAACAGAATATGACTGCTTACATAAATCTCTCGGGTGAGTTTGCTTATTTAAGCATTTATTTAATGAAGTGACAGAGGGGTTACAAACTTTCACTCCTTTCTCAACCACCATTGTTTAAGATGATTACAACTGTTCAGATCTACTTGGGACTTTTTTTTTTTATTATTAAGAGGCAAGATTGAGTCTTGTCAGAAATACCAAACAGCTGCAGCTGCTACAAAAGGTCCTGGCGAGTGCTGAGCTGTGCCTCTCTAACAGCAAGAAGTAACCCTACACCCTCCTATGCGCTACGCCTGACTTCAGCACACAAGCAGGGTGGGCTAAACTGTACCTTCTGCAACCAAAAGGGTTCACCGCTTGGTTTCTGAGGTTCCAACCCTAACAAAATGCTCTGGAATAAAGAGAGGTCCAGGCTGACCATTCATTCCACAACTGGCATTTACACAAGCTGACTATCCACACCTTCTCAGAACCAGTATGACATGCAGCTGGGCACTCGAGGTCACCAAGCCACTGTTTCTTATCACCACTAAAATTAAGTGGTTGGTTTGTTTTAGCTGCGCCAGATTCTGTTATCTCAACAGACCAAAAGATTATCAACTGCACCACACCTGCAGGCAGGACTGCATGCAACAATGCCAAAACACTGATCTCAGGCTTGCATGGTGCAATATTCATTGTCTTTATTTCCAAAAGCTTCACTGCATTAAACTGAAATTTCGACCAGAAGTTTTTCTGTACTTACAAGGTTTGAAGATTTGTCAGACCTTTAAATACACCATCAGCAATGTGACTAATGCGATTGTCACCCAGGTTTAGTTTCTCCAATAAACCAAGTCCCACAAAGGCAGACTCCTTGAGGCGAGTTAGCTGGTTGTACGACAAGTCTCTAGAAACATTGAACATACACTTTAAAGGCAAGCAGGGGGGATTAATTATGAAGATACTACTGAACTTGATTAACTCTTCAGTTCTGCTTAATTTCTCTAACAGAACACTTGAAATATAAGTAAAATACACAGCATTACCATGGGCCTAACAAGAAAATTGAGTACTGCCTTGGCAATTCATTCTTGCTACATACATGCTATCCAATCTGTTATTGCAACATTACAAAATCCCCAATGAAAAGCAGCCCAGGACTTACAGCTCAGAAAGTCTTTGGCAGAACTCCCATGCATCTGGACTGATCCTGTTAATGGCATTCTGGCTAACATAGAGTTGTTGCAATGTCCGCAGACCATACAACCAGCCCTTGTTTACTTCTGTTAAGTTATTATGTTCCAGTTCTCTAAGGAATTAAAAAGAAAAACATTTGCCAAACAGATAATCAATGAAAAATATGTTTACAAAATTTCACCTTGTGGATCTCAAAATCATTTACTAACATTAAGCCTCAGGCAACCTGAAATGCATGACTATATTCATTCCACTGAAACCAAAAGAGCAAACTGAAGTACATGAAGAAATCAGTAACTCAACAACAGCTGCACTGATCCAGTGGCAGAAGCAAAACTAATCTCTGCTCTCAAAGATTACTTCTTTTTAAAAAAATTTTTGCTAGCGCTGCACAGCACACTCTTGTGCTATCTCTACCAAATAGTCACACAGCAAAGAACCACCCCATGTTATGGGGAGTGCAAATGAAAACCAGCAAAAAGCAACCTACAGGGTCAAAGCACTCTTGATCAAGTGGGAAGAAGTTGGGGAGAGCGCCAAGATCCTTCCACCTCTGAAATAACCAGATATGATATCAAAATAATGGGAAAATACAGATCTGAACTCATTTCCTGTGATGCTCATCAGTATCTCAGCACCACCTCGATGTAAGGCAAGCCATACAGGACACAATCCTCCACAGCTAGAGCCCCTAAAAGAAGTTCCACAACTAGGCATACTCACAATTCTTCTATATTACCCAGGCCAAAGAATGCTCCATCCATTAGTCTGTTAATCCCATTGCGCTGCATTTTCAAGGATTTTAAAGATTCCAGTCCTTGGAACGTAAGGCTTTCCACTATTTTAATCCGGTTCCTTTTCAGTTCCCTTTCATAAAGATGACATCCAAATATTAAGACATCTTTTGATAAGCACCACTTTGTGAAAGTCAAGAACACATACTGAGGTGAACAACACAGCTGTAAATGCCATGTTTTTAAGTTTTCAAGACTGCTACTTACAGAAACTGCACGTGAGGCAATTTGAAGATCTTTGGTGGAATCACACTAATCCTATTTCTGTTCAGTTTTACCACCATTAGTGAGCTAGATAAGTTATCAAGACAGCCTGCTTCTAGAGTAGTTATTCTGTTGTTGCTCAGATTCCTAGGAAAGAAACAGTGAAAGAGGCCTTTCAGAACACAGAGCACTTTACGAACACAACTGCGCAAGCACTTCAGAGTGACCACTTATTTTCAGAACTCACGTTCCTCGTGAAGTCACATCACATCTGAATTCTGGTATACCAAACTAAATTTTTTTCCAAAGGAACTGGTGCTAGGAGCTGATTTTTACTGCATGCACACGCCTCAGTTAGACATAGTTAAGACAATGTCAACAGTCATCTACTCAAAATGGGCAGGAATCATTCCATGTCCCTGCTGGCTGAAGTACCTGTACTTTGACAACAGCAGTTATTGTTTTCCCTACTATCCGAGAAAACACAATACAGATTGGTATGAAAAGTATTTTATTTCAAGCACATTTGTAGCTACGTTAAGTGCTGCTACCGGTTCACAGCGAAGCAAGGCTGCCTGCTTTAAGACAGTAACTTAAGAGTAGATGAGATATTCAACATTATTGTGCAGAGCCAGGAATCCCAGACATAACAGATCACTCATACTTACAGATACTTCAGTTGCATCCGTGGAAAAGAAGAAGCTTTAATTTCTGAGATCAGATTAGAACTAAGATCTAGATTTTCCAATGAAAGGTAAACTTGGAGTTGCTCAGCATTTATTTCTGGAATAGTATTGTGTACCCTGAAAAAAACCAAACCAACCCAGCAACAAATATGGTTATCAAAACATCCCATCCTCCAAGTTGTACAGCTAAAACAGCTATAGGATTCTTTCTGTATATGAATATTATTAGCAAGCCTCTTAAATGGGACATGTACCACACACTTCAAAGTGTTAATTCCCAACGCAACACTGAAAATCCAAGAGCTATGTGCCACCTTGACACATGAATAGATTCAAATTCTGGGGCCTGTATTTGGGCTGCTCCTTGTGGGAACTGTCATTCCTAGACTGAATCCCTCCCCTTCAAAGCTGCCTGCCTTGGTTGACTGCATTTTATTGGTAATTTAGGGTGACTTGATTGCCTAACTGATTTGTATTTCTTTAAAGAGTGCTTACACATTCCCTAAAGCACTTTAGATGAACAGTATTTCAAGACAAAAGAAGCTATGTTTTCCTACAACTTGATAGCAGAACTCTTAATACAATTCTCTCATTTGTTAAACAAGAAAAACGCAGACAAGCTATTACTTACAATGAAAGCAGAGTTATATTAGAAGTTGTTTCTCCAAAATATGGAATTTCACTTAGCTCATTGTAATTCATTTTCCTTAAAAACAAACAAAACAGATTATTGGCACTTCAAAGAGAAGAAAAACCATTCTGTTTGCAGTGAAACTAACTTGTATCACAGAATGCATTTAACAATTTTGTTATCTTAATAGTACTTAGTAGTTGGCAAAAAAGATTCCCTAGCAGCTTAAATACTAATAATTTGAACAATTTAATAGTGGAGCATGCTAGCTTTTACCATTTTCATGGATACTATTACTTTAGCTTAGAACCACCTACAGTCAAAACAAACACATCTCATTTCTTTTTTGAAAATGCTGGTCTTCTAATTTCTTATAAAAAAGTTTTCTGCTCACAAAGGATCACTTCTGTGCAAAATGTGCTGCCAACATATAGTATCCATTTTTAATTAACTGGCAATGAATATTTCTACAAGTCAGACCAGATATCTAGACATGCAATAAAATATACTAATTAGAATTAGGTATGATATCTTTAGTTTATCCTCATAAAAACCAACTTACACTTCTTGTAGTGTATGAACAGACAAATCAATGCTCCAGTTGGATGACAATAAGTGATTATGACTCAAATCCCTAGAGAACAGAGAGAAAAGTTATTCTAGCTCCTGGAATAATAATAATTAAAAAAACCAAAACCACCATCATGTATCCTTTATGCAACCTAAAAGTTTTAAACCATATTTATGATACATACAGTTCCTCCTAGCTCATTCTAGTGGTCACTCACAATAGAAGTCCACAGTTCTATTTCTCTGTTTGAAGCAAGTAACTTGTTGTTAAAAAGGTTTCTTGAAGGAAAGATGATACCTGACCAGAACATCTTTCCTTTAAATCATAGCTTTATAGATCATACATACCTATCACAAAAAAGAAAAACTTTCCAGGGACATGAAAATAATTTCTTACAAAACACCTGTTATTGAACTGATTTCTGTAGCAGCAACGATCCCCATTTTCTCAGCGTGCCCAGCTTTTCAAAGACACTGACTAGTCAAGGCAGGCTTGTTTTAGAGGAACAACATACACACAATTACCAAACAAGCTGGAGGGGAGAGAAACATGAGGCTGGGAAGCTTATAGAAGGCGTGCTTTAGTGCCAGCTGGTTTTGCTTATAAGAAGCAAATGCAGGAGTTGGATTGTTTCAATGGGCAAGAGAGTAATTAAATCTGGGTTTAATGCCCATAATGGATGTTGATACTATTCCCATTGCTTTTTAACTTAAAAGCAGTATTTTTTGCCTTGAACTTGGTGCAAAAAATGCTACTGGGGGAAAAAAACCCACGGGTCCGCTTCAGAGAGCTAACTCCTTGGGCAGAGACTATCTCTATTTTGTGACATGAGTCAAAGCACGACCAGAAAACCTCAGGTTTTGATGGAAACCTAGTTCTAGCTATACCAGTGAGGACAGACAGACATCACTCCACATGGTGAAACCAACTCATCTTTTCGACGCCTTTCTGGCACAAGTCCAGAACGAAGATGAATCCCTGAAGCTTGTGCCGACAGCCCGAGTCGTTGTGCGGAGGAACAGGCCTGGCATTGCTGCCAAGCTTGGGAAACAGAACTGACACCTTCGCCACAGTTGGAAAACTGTTCATAGGTGCATATATTATAACTGGACACTGCCTATTAAATCAAGAAGTCTGTCTCTGCTGGCAAGTTGTGCCTGCCTGTCAGCAAGGTTAAGACGCTTCTCACTCCATTTCCAATTCTGACACCGAGGACAGAGCTATAATGAACTATTTTCAGCAGAAGCTGTTCACCTCCTGATGAGTTCCTCCATTAACGGCCTGTATCACTGATTCTCTTTCATGATTACAGAAGTAACACAGTATGTATTTATTACAGCCAGTTTTAAGATTATCAGGCAGGCTGCAGCTATGCTGACACAGGAGACAAAATTATCCTTTACAAACAAAACTATCTATTAAAAAGCATATTGAAGTGTCACAGTTAAAAATACTGATTACAGTTAAAAATAACTCTATTGACAACCAGGCTTGGGCAGTCACTGCACCCACATGCTCGTCTACTCTTGCAATAGCTTTGGGCTTGTGGTCGACTTCAACTACACTGAGGGTCAAACTTGTACAGACATGAAGCTGCCCCAAAACACATGACTAGGGGAAGAAAAGAAATTGTACTGGTGCTGCTGCTGAAGAAGGTGTTGCAGTACAAATTTAACCCTCGCCGAGTACCAGTAAGCATCCATCAGTGGGTGTTAATGCTGATGCAAGAACCCTCCATGCAGGAGGGAAGACTTGTGGCTAACCAGAAGACAACCTGAGTAGGACCTGGGTTTTTTTCACCCCAGTGCTCATGTATCTACGTATTTTTTGATCTGTAAGACCAGAACCTACTGGGAGAGAGCAAGGACTTCACAGACTATTTGCTGTTAACGTCCACTCAGGCTCGGCAATAAAGATACCGTTCTAACAATGAATTATTAAAATCCTGGGTGTCATGGCAAGTCAGACAGTTGTTAATGTATTCTTTTAATTACATCAAGATGTAAACTATACAGATACAGCAGCAGACAGGTTTGCAAACAATTATTCATTCCTACAATTCAAAAAAAAAGAACCTGGAGAAGAAAACAATGCACATGCAGCCACTGAACGCTACTCTGCAGGCCTGCTCCCTGGATGTAAGTAGTAATTAAGCCAATCCTAAATGCCAATAACACATAAAAACAATCAAGTGTGAACTGCTCCAGGTCAGTGGAGGCTGAGCACTCAGGACACCCTCTCAGGCTGTCGGGATCCACCCTGCCCACCACTGCCAGAGCCTGGCTCAGCCTGGGGGCTCTGGGCTTGCCAAAGGAGCCCAGCATGGCCCGCAGGAGCCACCAGCCACGCGCCGCAGAGCGGGCAGCGTGGATCCCAACTCCCAGAGGCAGGCTCTTTCCTGGATCTTTTCAACACTCAGGCACCCAGCCAGCACTGAGGAGACTAATCTTGGTAGCAGTGGGTTTAACCAGAGTGGGGAGTACTAAGCCACGCTGTTTCCAAAGGACATAAGCGCAACCCATGGAGGAAGAATGAGACAATGGACACAGAAGATAACAACACACTCTTCAAGGTGGCCAGATACCACACTGATGAGCAAAACCATGCCATGGGTGCTGAGCCAGACCAACCTGTGTGTCAGGCATGGTTAGCGGGCACTGACAAAGATCTCACGAGTCAGATTGAAATGCAAAGAAAACAGAAACTTGATTTTCCTAAGGCTTTCAGGGACAGTATCATAGAACAGAATATTTCAGTTGGAAAGAACCTACAATGATCATCTAGTCCAACTGCCTAACCACTTCAGGACTGGCCAAAAGTTAAAACAAATTATTAAGGGCATTGTCCAAATGCCTCTTACAACATTGACAGGTATGGGGCCTGGGTGATGAGGATCTGCAAACATTCAGGTCTCCCCCTGCCCCGCCCTTCCCCAGACAACAGAAGCCTACTGTCTTACTAAATTAAGATTTTAATTTAGAAAGCCCAAAAAAGTATTTTGCTATTATTACTCAGATTTGGACTACAACACAGTTTTGATTAACAGTAACTCCTCTTTCAAGGAGTTGGTTATAGTTCAAACTTAAAACGGTTCTGACATTACTTATGTCTAGTTACTGTTGCTGATACTTTTCTTTTTGAAACAGAGTGACTGATCACTAAATCCAAAGTGAAATACATTGTCTGATTTTCTGTGTTTATAGATCATTCCATCACACAGCTAAGACTTCTGCTATTATGCAGAACCAGATAATTCCCTTGCTCTGAAAAAGCCAAAACCAAGAAATCCATCATTTTAGAAGCACTTGCATTTTTACTGTGAGGCCCACGTTATGCCAGATGCAGAGCAAACACACAAAATTTGTATTTCAGAGTTTATTATCTGGTATGCTATCTAAACATCATCTAAACGTTCATTTTGAGCCAAAGTGGTATTCATCTCAAGTAAACAGAACACAAAGCACACACCAAATTGATTACTGTATATTGAGTCCTGGAGAATGATCTTAATTCATCCCAGCTGAGCATACCCGCTCCCTCCCCACAGCACTGTGCTGGTACAGGTGCTGATACAGCAACGCAGCCAGCCATGTGAGCTGAAAACACATTAGCTCGCCCCAAAAAACTTGCAAATGGAACTAGCCGAACTAATTAACTAATCTACTTTTATTCATTGTCTTCCTAGTTACCAGGATATATAAACACACTTTCAGGCACTTGCATAGGACTGAAAGGCAGCGACCACCAGCATCGTGCTTCCCTTTCCCCCTACAGACGACAGCCCTATAAACAGGGCTTGCATTCCTTGTTCTGAAGAACATAATGTTGAGATGCAGACATATAAAAAAAACATTCACTAACTTTTTGACTTCCCTACCCTTTTCATCACCTGCCAGGTTACCCACAAAACATATGTAATTTAGCAGGAAAAATGAAGATACAGTTGCCTGAATACTTCTGTCATTAAAACAAGTTCTGAAGGCGTTCTCCTGGCCTTATTAAAAATGAAAACCCAAAACAAAACCAAAAACCCCACACACTGGAAGCATCACCTGCAAGTAGTTTGAAAGGGATCGGAAAAACAAGAAATTTTAGTCTGCAAAGTTAGGTGAAATGATACCACAGAACTAAGAGGGAAAAGCACATCTGGGACTTCTTCATGCGAGAAAACTTAAGCTTTGATTAATTTTAAACAGCTTGTATGCATTACAGCTCGTTTAGATTCAGAGCTGCTAGAGAAGTCCTAGTGAAGGAAAAATGTCACCACCCCCCACACATATCGTGTGCCAAAATCCTGAAAGCCACAACAGAGAACATACACAGAATGAATTGGGAGCAGCCCTGAGGAGGACTGGGGATGCTGGTTGATGAGAAGCTCAACAGGGCCCAGCAATGTGTGTTTCCAGCCCAGAAAGCCAACTATAACCTGGGCTGTATCAAAACAAGTGTGACCAGCAGGTCGAGGGAGGTGATTCTCCTCTTCTACTCTGCTGTGGTGAAATCCCACCTGCAGTACTGCATTCAGCTCTGGGGCCCCCAACATAAGAAGGACATGAACCTGTTGGAGTGAACCCAGAGGAGGCCATGATGATGCTCAGAGAGCTGGAACACCTCTCCTATGGGGACAGGCTGAGAGTTGGGGTTGTTCAGCCTGGAGAAAAGAAGGCTCCAGGAAGACTTTAGAGCAGCTTCCAGTGCCTAAAAGGGCCGACAAGAAAGCTGGGGAGGGGCTTTTTACAAGAGCATGCAGTGACAGGACAAGGGGGAATGGCTTTAAACTGAAAGAGGGGAGATTGGGATTAGATATTAGGAAGAAATTTTTCACCGTGAGGGCGGCGAGGCACTGGCACAGGGTGCCCAGAGCAGCTGTGGGTGCCCCATCCCTGGAAGTGTTCAAGGCCAGGCTGGATGGGGCTGGGAGCAACCTGGGCTGGTGGCAGGTGTCCCTGCCCGTGGCAGAGGGGTGGGAACTAGATGATCTTTAATGTCCCCTTCCAACCCAAACCATCCTATGATACACTTATTTATTGCTTGCAGCATATGTCAGATTGCATAATGTAGCACAGTGCCAGCACTGCTTTTTCCCACTGCATTTTGTGCCAAGTAATTTTAAACACACCCTCTATCAGCTTGCAGAAAGATACAAGTATATGTTGAAGCTTGAAAACTTGCTCTCCAAACAGCATGGATATCGTTTTGCTTATTAGCTACCTGATGAACTGCCAACTCACTGTTCCAGGCACTGACACCCTCCCTGACAAGTGCTAAAGTTAAGATATCCTTGTACCTTTCTAAACACGAAAGGTTTCACAGACAACTTCTATACTGAAATACACATTTTCTCTTAAACATTTCCAATTGCTTATCATGCAGGGAAAGAAAACTACAGAACCACAAAGGGGTGAGAAGGTGACAAGCTTCCTCAGATACGCCCAGTTTTTAACACAGATCAGACTCACTCAGTCCTGCTAGAGGAATTCCTGGAGTGAACTGAACAGTGGTTTGCATGTTTATACTATCTTCCAAACAGGCTTTTTTTTTTTTCTTGGTCTGGAATAATGTTATTTCTCTCAACTGGGAAAGAGGATCACTCCAAGAGGGTTTGAAAACTGGTTCTTAAGCACAAAAGTGGGTTTTGATATCCCTCATACTTCAGCAGCTCTTCCACCTGAGTACACTGGAGCCAAAGGTGACAAATGCAACGGTGGCTATGACAGTAACAGCCAATGAAGAATAAAGGCGTACTGGACACAGTCTCACCTGAACATTGTTTAGCACACTGTCTAATTAAACTCTTGGGGGCTGAGACTAAAGGTGGCTTGTAATTGAGTCGGTTTTTTTGAAAAACAGTGGCAGCAAACGTTTAGGGGAGCCCACAACGGTTTTCCTAGGGGACAAGGAAGAAGTCACTGAGTCGCAAGGCAGCAAAGGGATGCAGGGGAAACCAAATGCAGTAGGAGCTGCCACAGCACACAGCTGAAGCCGGGGGCTGGAAGGAGTATTTCCAAGCACAACTGTGAGGGAGCATCCTACAGCCTGACCTGAAAAAACGTTAAGTCCTGGCTGGACAGGCATTACCATTCCAGCCCGCTTCTGCTTCCCACTCCGCTCAAACGTTACCGTCACGTAGCAGGCTAAGAAAAGCACAACATCTGCGTCCTGGCGACCGCGAAGCACCGAGCCTTCCTTCGGGCGGCTGGGGGAGCACCGGGGTCCGATCACCCCCTCGGCCCCAGCGGCGGCTCGGCCG
>JAVJGI010000038.1:6740884-6758111 GCA_035590275.1 Ibycter americanus | reverse complement strand
GAGATGCTGCAGGGGGCTGGGGGTGCCCGGGGGCTAGGGGTGCCGAGGGGCGCTGAGGGTGCGTGGTGGGGCGGGGGGCTGGAGTGTGCTGGGGCATGCTGCAGGGGGCTGGGGGTGCCAGGGGATGCCTGAGGTGCCAGGGGATGCTGCGGGATGCCAGGGGTTGGTGGGAGTGCCAGGGGATGCTGGAGAGTTCTGGGGGTGCCAGGGGGCTAGGGGTGCCGAGGGGTGCTGATGGAGCCAGGGGGGTACCGGTGGGCCTGGGGGGTGCTGGGGGTTGCTGGGTGTGCCAGAGGACACCTGAGGTGCCAGGGGATGCTGGGGGTGCCAGGGGTTGCTGAATGATGCTGGAGGGTGCAGGGGGTGCCAGGCGATAGTGGGGGTGCTGGGGGACTGGGAGTGCTGGGTGGCTGGGGGTCCTGGGGGGTTCTGGCAGTGCCATGGGTGCTGGGGAGTGCCAGGGGGTTGAGGATGTTGTGGGATGCTGGGGGTGCCAGGGGTGCAGGGGGAAGCTGGGGGAGGGTGGAGGTGCTTGAGGGTGCTGGGGGGTGCTGGGGGTGCCAGGGGTACCAGGAGGTGCTGGGCTCCCAGCTGCACAGCTCTGCTCCCTCCTCACAGCCCTCGGGAGCATCGGCGGCCCAGTCAGAGCGGGGCCGTGACCTTGGCTGGGTGCTATCTGCCGCACCTCCAGCTGGGCGCCCGGCTGCTCCTTGGGGGCAGCAAGGCCTTGGTGATCAGTGCTCTTTCCAGATAAGAGCAAGCTCACCTCCCCGCTCCTTGCAGGCTGGAAAATCAGGGAAGGGCTTTACACCTGCGAACCCTGACAAGCATGGGCTGAAATAAGCTCTTTATTTAATATTGCCCTTCTTGCCAGCAACTCTGGTGGAAGGCGGAGAGTGTCAGCCTGGCTGATAACTCACAATAAAAACCTCTGACCTTCTCCATCTGTCCCTGTTGTCCTTTCAGCCCAGTTCTCTGGGCTCCGGGAGCTCCTCGCCAGCACAGAGGTACCTCCGCGTCCCTCCCGTCACTGGGACAGCTCACTGCTCCCACCAGCATCAGGCGGTGCAGGGTGGCCCCGTGCTGGGTGATGCCCGATGCTGCGCTGCTGGGACGCGGCAGCACCCGCCTGCCCAGGCTGTGGCTCCCTGTGCGGTCAGCCTGCCCTGGTGCCATCACCTCGTCGGCCGTGCCGCGGGTCCCTGGGGCCTGGGTGCCCAGCTGTGCCCGGGAAGGTGAGCGGGCAGCCAGAGGAAGGGGCAGGGTGTCACTCCGCCACCCTTGGCCTCATTGTTCTCCTGCACCCGCTGTGCCAACAAAGGCTGCAAGAAGAAACGGGGGCTAAGGAGGTACCAAGACCCCACTGCTAAAGGAAAGATAAGGAGGGAGGGGGCATTTACTGGCTTTCCAGCAGCGGTGGATGCAGCAGGTTCCCCTGCGGCACAGATGGGGGGATTGTGTCCCCAGACAGCCTGCCAGGCTACCGCGCAGGCGCTGGGCAGCAACTGGGGATCCGCAGAATGCTCAGGCGGTGGTTTATTTAGGCCAGACTTTGCAAAAGACACAAGTGATTTGCCTGAGAAGTCTTGGGGAGGTCTGGCACTGTGGGGGAGGACTCCTTCACCTGCAGACCCTCCCTCCTCAAGAACTGAGGCTGGGCCAGGGGCTGGGGCCCAGCTGGGCTCTGGCTGGGGCTCAGTGGAGCAGCCTCCCCTCCTCCAGCCCATTCCCAAGGCAGCTGCACCGTCCCAGCCCTGAGGGGTGGGATGCAAGCAGGCGACCCTGGCTGTGTGCACCCATGGCCCCTGTGTCCAGGGCACTGCACTTGATAAGCAGGAAGGGGTGAGTGCTGGGGGGCTGGCGGCACTGCTGCACCCCCCAAGCATCACTGGCACACAGCAGTCTGCTGTGCACCTGCTCTGGGAGCTGGGCACCTTCCCACAGCCATCCTGCCTGCAAACAGCCTGCAAAGGGGTGGCAAAGCCTGAAGAACAGCAGCCGTGGGCCTGGCCAGGGCTCGCAGGTCTTGCTCGGAGCACGCACAGAGCCACCCCACCGCCATGGTCTCCTCCCGAGCCCCAGGTCCGTTTGGTTTGGTGCCTGCAGGATCACAACCCTGCAGCTGCTGACGTGCAGCAGCCGAGGAGCTGCCGTGCCTGTGTGAGCGCTCGTGTGTGTGCGCCCGCCCGAGTGCAGCGCCTGCACGTCCTCTGAAACACCCGTTGTTCGGCCGGGAGCTGGAGCCAAGCCCCAGTGCTGCTGGCCATCGGTGGTCCCACGGCATGTCTGCTGGAGCTGGGCACCGGTGCCTCATCCAGTGCAGCCGCAGCGCAGTCAGGAGATGCAGAGCTGCCGTTTGGCCACTGTGTCTGCTCGCGGTGGCATTCACAGCATCATCATAAAGTAACAGCAAAAGTCCCAAATGCTTCTGCAGCCTTTGGGCTGCCCTTGCCCTGAATCCACACCCTTCCAGTCACCAAGCGCTTCCCAGGAACAGTAAGGAGATCTCCAGGCCTGTTTTCCCTGGGAAATCACTGCAACACAATAGCATCTTCAGGTGGAGCTCGGCTTGGCTCTGCAGACATGTGGCCAACACCTACAGCCCTTCCTCTCCCTCCCCTCCCACAGTTTGTTTGTTTCCTTCAACATTTATGGGTCAGCTGGAGTCCGGAGAGCTAATGAGTGTGAGCATGGCCCCAGGCCCTTCCCAGGCTGTTACGGATGGAATGCTGCACAGGCGATGGGGACCGGGATGGGGATGGGATGGGCAGGGGATGGGGACAGGTTGGCCAGGGGAAGGCTGGTGCAGCACACAGCTGAGGCGGGTGACCTGCATTTCAACAGTGCTGCAGGCCCAGCCCAGAGGCTGTGAGATCAAGAGTTAACTGTCTCCCTAAAGTGGGTCTATGAGCAATAAATTAGGAGCAGTTTAACATTTATCCCAGCGTGGAGACCAAATACTGTGATAAATCAAACAATAAAAGAGCTGTTATTTTATAAACTTCAAGCTATATTTAAACTGAATGGAAATTAATCTTTTAAAATATCTGACTTTATCCAGATTTACATTTTCATCGTCAGACCAGATCAAAGCATTTCCTGGGGAAGTTTATTTTAGGAATGTTTTTGGGACATACACCTGTGATGTTGCTCTATTTGGGACGCTCAGGCTACAACAGACCCATCGCAGCTCTTCCCGGCTGCCACCCAGCATTGCTTCCAGCGATAGGCTAGGAATCACCCTGCAGATCTGCTCTCTGGTGTGGAAAAGCACCGGATTCAGGCCAGGAGACCGTGACCATCATCCCAGCATCTCCAGCAGACCACCGCGCCCCACACACCCCGGCTGGGATGCTGGGTTCAGGGGGAGGTGTCACGCCAAAGGCTCTGGAAAGCCACCTCCTGGTCCCTTGCTGCTGGCCGGTCCCGCTCAGAGGAGGCAGGGACAGAGCAGGCTCAGGAGCCGCGGTCACGCAGCCGTGAGAGCACCGGGCCTTCGCCGGCCACCCCGCAGGGGCAGCCGTGTCCTGCCCAGCACCTCCAGGCACCGCTGCCACGGGAGCTCCCGGAGCCAGCACAGGATCCAAAGAGCACACCGATGTCAGAGCCAGGGCAAAGTCTGGCAGGACGCAGAGAGGTGTGAAAGCAAAGTGCTGTCACATGTGCCCGATACACGTGACTGCCGGTGGAGGACCAGCGCCTGCGCTGCCTGCCTGGCGCTCTGCGCTGGCCTGGCCGCATCCTGGCACTGTGCGCAGGCGGGAGGGGAGCGGCGCCAGGGCAGGGATGCCTCCCACCACGCGTGTCTCCTGGAGCAGGCAGCAGGAGCAGGGAGAAGCATCCCTTCCCGTGGCTGTCATGTACCTGGGACATGCTGTGCTGCAGCCATGCTGCCGGCACCTCGCAGCTACGCTGCACGGTGTGTCCCGGCACCATCCCGGTCCGCAGGCACTGCCCTGGGATGACCGCGCCAGCCCGGGCCGGCGGTGGCCTTCTGCCGGTGGGGCGCGGGGACGAGCGGGTGCGTGTGAGGGTGCCTGCGCACCCCGGCCAGGGCATCGCCTTTCATGAGGCTTTGTCCACACCATCATTAATAATATCAAGGTGTTCTGCCAAGTTCCTTCCAGCAAACCTATGACTTCATTCAAAGTGACAGGGGACCTGATTTATTATACTAACGAGCCGGCGATAAATAAACATGACCTGAGAGAATCCCAATCCCACAATTCCATTCTTGTTCGGCTCCTTGGGGGAGATGAAAGGTTTCCTGCAATTTCCCAGTGCTACCCAGAATCTCCCCTACTTGATCTGCCAAAGCTTTCTCCTGCTGTCGAGCCTGGCATTTGATTGAATTGACAGAAGCGGCTTATTAATTGTACTAATGAGGGGCTCAGCAATATGGAGCAGTGGAGAGAGTCCAGTGTGGCTAATAAAACGCTCAAAGCTGAGCAGAGCATAAGGTCACTGTGTTGCCAGGCTACTGGCTAAGCTGCCTGGAAAACGAATGTGTGAACCAGTAGGTGACTCTGGGAAAAATACTGCTCTAGAACTCAC
This sequence comes from Ibycter americanus, assembly GCA_035590275.1. NCBI lineage: Eukaryota > Metazoa > Chordata > Aves > Falconiformes > Falconidae > Ibycter > Ibycter americanus. The sequence continues at coordinate 6,753,557 of JAVJGI010000038.1, read as the reverse complement.
ATAATTAATAGGACAGTGATGCTTTATTTTCTTAGGAAGAATATCCACTAGGGACGGTGCAAGCACACAGGCATCGCAGCCATCCCCGCTCTCGGCAGCAGGCAGGGGCCGAGTGGCTGGGGGCTGCGGCCGGCGCTGGGGCTCGCTGCGTGCGGGGTCCTGCGGCTCCGCTGAGCGGGACCAGGATGGGGCCGCCGGTGGCCACAGGAGCTGTGCTGTGGCGGGGGCGATGGGGGCTGAACACAGCAGCCCGTGCCAGGAGCAGCCAGGGGCTCTCCCTTGCCTGGCCCTTTCCCGGCAGCACCGTTTGAGCCCAAAGAGCAGGATGCTCGCTAGGTCCAGCAGGGCTCCAGGAGAAGGTGTGAGGAAGGTGTCCATGCTGGGAGGGATCCTGTGCGGTCTGAAGGGAGATTTCAGATATCTGGCAACCTGGGAACTGTCCCGTGTTTGACCTGTGCTAGTTTTCCAAATACCACCACAGGGAGAGATAAACAAGGCTGATTAGAGCGAACAGTAACTGTAAATTTGGCAAGGGGATGTTCTCGGGATCTCTGATCTCTTGAGACAGTAATTCCCACTGGGAGTTTACCATAGAGCCCCCAAGGGTTTGTAGCAATAAACAGGAATATTTTTACTCCAATAGGAAGGAAAAAGAAAAAAAAGGACAAATACTGATCTTAATCTCTTTCTTTGCAACCAGTTTTGGAGCCCCCATTCAAGTTCTCCAAATTGCACCTCACCAGGGGAGCTCATTCTCATACCAGACCATTATCTGAAGGAAGCCCTGGAGCCCCAGCCCTCTGGTTTGCAGTGGTGGCTCTGCCTAAAAAGAACACTGAAAAAAGGTCATTCATCTTTCAGGCTTGTCTGGGACTTGGAGCTGTGGCACTGGGGGCTCCTGTGTACCCCTCTGCCTGGTGCCCGTGCTGTGTGTGAGGCTGCCCAGCACACGAGCTGCCGGCTCTGTGCTGGGAGTATTAGTGGAGTCCCTGCACAGGGAGTGAGCTCCAGGGACCTGGACCATCCCCCCAGGAGAGAGCTGCAGGCCGCTGCGCCGACTGCTGCAGTGCTGACATCTTTCCCACTCCATCCGCTGGAGCCACCTTGCAACCAGCGATGCACAGTCATCAGATGGGCTTGGTTTGCCTTTTCGAAACGCGTTGACGTGGCTGTGGTGGCCAGAAAGCAGCAGCTGCTGAGCCACAGGAATAACTCTCAGACAACTCGGCAGAAAGGTGTCCTTACAAAATCTACCAGATTAATGTCAGGGGAATGAAGTAATGTGACAGAAATGGCTTTGCCTGTGGATGGGATCACAGGGGCTTTATCCATCTAAACAGAGAGGCCAATGGGGCACCAGGGGATGGCCAGAGCCGCTCGCTCCAACTGCTGTGAGCATCCCTGGCTGCATGGGGCCACATCCTGGCCCCATTCCTGGCCTTGGGCTGGCTCCTGGGGAAGTGCTTGTTGCTGCCACCCTGTCCCGGGATAAGCCAGGTGCTGTTCCCTCAGCGGCTGGGTGTCGGGGCAGGCAGGAGGGGAGGGCATCCCAGCCCCACATCCCCGGGGAGCCGGTGGCGTGTGCCCTGGCAGCTGGGTACAGGCATCGCTGGCAAGCTGGTGGGTTGGGAGTGGAGGCAGAAGGGCAGGTGGGAGGCAGGGAGGAAGGGCAGCCGGTCTCCACACCATGCCTCACCCCAGGGCTGCCGAACAATGGCAGGGAAGGCGGCGGGGAGCTGGGAAGTATGGGGTGTCAACAGGACACGCTCCAGTCGCCTGCGCCCTGCTCCTGCCAGAGCCCGGCAGGCTCCCTCCTGCTGGCACTTGCCTTCCGGCTGTGGTCCCACGGCTCCCTGCCCCACGGCTCCCTGCCCCACGGCTCCCTGCCCTCCGAGGCAGACGCCTGGCCCTTCCCTCCCAAAGCTTTTGTTTCCCTTCTCTGGAGGGAAGTGGATCTGAGGCTCAGGTTTTCAAGGTGGAAAAGCAATTTCTTCCCCTGGAAATTGCTCCGGTTTTGTTTTGTTTCCTGATCCCCGCTGGCTCCGCTCGCCCAGGCTGGGAGGCTGTGGTGGCTCCCAGGGCCACCCCGGTGGGTGTGAGTCCCCTGTGAGCGCTGCCTGTGCCCCTGTGGCTGCGGAGCCGGGTGTGGGAGCCGGGTGTGGGAGCCGGGTGCGGGAGCCGGGTGCGGGAGCCGGGTGTCTTTCCAGGGGAGCTGCCGGCACCCCTGGGCTCAGTGAGCGCGAACTGGCCGAGCACAAAGCTGTGGCTGCAGAGCAGACCTGGCCGGGACACAGACCTCCGCCCTGGCATGGCCTCAGCCCTGGCTCGGGTGGGACCCCAGGGTTTTTCAGACAGAAATGGGTGTTGCAAACTCCCTGCTCACCCTGACGTGCCATGCCTGGGCCGGTAAGCCTCTGACGCCTCACTGAGGCCCGTGTGGCAATAGGGATCTGCAGGCTCTGCTCCAGACAGGCTGGTCCATGAACTCTGCCTCCTGCATGGGAGTTTCAGCTGGATTCCCTCCGCAGCTGAGGTGAAATTCAAGGTTTCCTGGTGTGAGGGCTCTGCCAGCACCACCACAGCCCGCTGCCCTGCTGCCGGGGGTGTCCCAGGCAGGGTGGATCATGCCACAGCATCCTGCCCTCGCCCCCGCTCCCCCGGCGCTGAGGATGCCGAGGGCCCCCTGCCAAGTTCCCTCTGCCCGTCTCCTCTCGCCAGCTTGAAATTCACTTGGGAAAAAAATACTTAGACTAACAAATAACAAACCTGGCAGCTGGCCAGTGATTCAAAGGCTCCAAAAATGAAGCCGAAATTTGCAGCTGGCCACACTCCCTCACGGTTTGGCAGCAGCGCCGGTGTCTGAACACCTGCCAGGGCCAGGAGCGCCTGCGGCGCCTGCAGCAGAGCGCGCCGAACCGGCCGCGGGGCAGCATGCGTGCCCTGGCACTGCTGCTGGGGCCGGGCAGTGCTGGTGTGCCCCTGCCCCGGGCTTTATTCTCACAGAAAGGGATATGCTGGCTGCAGCAAGCAGCTGCTGGGACAAGGAAAATGCCCTGGAAAACTGTGCTGTGGGAGGCAGGGTGTGTGGCGGGGCTCTCTGCGCAGCCGGGTTCAACAGGGCAGTGTTGCTCACCTCTGCCGCATCCTGTGGACCTCCCAGCCGGCCAGGCTGGCTCCCTCCCCATCCCACGCAGGCTAGCATCGCTGTCCCAGACAGGCTGGCATCGCCATCCCAGGCAGGCTGGCATCGCCACCCAAGCCGGCTGAACACCAGCTCAACCAGGTCCGGCGCTGCCAGGGCGGCGAGGGAGCATGGGGCTGGCTGGGCAGGGAGGTCAGCGCGGTGCTGGGGAGCGCGCAGCCGGGCGAGAAAACACAACAGAGCCTGGCAGAGGGTCGGGGCTCCTGCAGCGTAATGCAAACTTTGCTAATCTTAAATGACACCGAGGCAGAGCGGTGCAGGGGAGCGGAGGAGCCGAGCGGGTGGCTGCTGGAGGGGCAGGGCGCTGGGCTGTGGCCCCTTGGCCTCCCCATGCCCGGGAAGGGGTGTCATGTGGAAGGGTAATTGGATCCTGGGATTTACTGAATGATACCGTGGATTATTTCACAGCCATCATGTCACAGGGTAATCTTGTTACGGCATTACATGGCCATGTGCACGCACAGCCCCGGCGCGCCCGTGGCTGGCGACACATGAGGACCTGCCTGGGATGTCCCTTTGCTGAAGCTCGGTCTGAGACCAGATGGGGCGGGGGGGGAGGGTTCTGTTAGCCAAGGGTGGCTAGTGTTTTTGGGACCTGGGGTTATCCAAGGTAAGCGAGAGGCTGGGATGTGGTGCCCGGGCTTTGCAGCAGGGCACAGAGCCCCCCGGGGTGTGAGGGGTTTTGGCAGGCGATGGCATGGCCGCTCCGGTCCCAGCAGCACTGGGGCTGGGGTCTCGCCCCAGGGGTGGTCCCCAGGCAGAGGTGGCCTCGCAGCCTGGCACACAGCATCGCCTGGCCGGCACAGAGCGCTTGGCAGCCAGCTGCCCACCGCGTGCCCTCGGTGCTGGGCTGGTTTTGGCAGAGCCCAGACCCAGAGAGGGAAAGCGCCCGTCCCGGGAGAGCTGAGCCCCAGGTATGCTGGGGGAGCAGAAGCAGGGCATCCCGCGGAGGCGGGGGGCTGGCGGCTGGGATGCTGTGTGGGACCTGGAAGCTGGGTCTGCAGCTGCTGCTGGCCCTGTGACAAACACCTCCTGTGAGCCCAGACCATGCGCCTCCCCCTCTGCTCCCTGCAACACAGTCAGCTGCTTTTCCAAGGCGTAATGAAGGCAAATCCTGTCTCTGAGGCAGTGAAAATATGGCTCCCCCCCTCCCGGAGGTGTGTAAGAATAGCAGATGAGCTAGGGCAGAAAAACAACCGACCGCAGCTTCCTGCTGTGGCCCTGCAGCCCGAGGAGATGGAGGTGATGGAGACCGCCCCTGCGCTGGGGCACCCGCAGCCGCACGGGGGGCTTGGGACCGCTGCCGGGAGGGGAGGGCGGCCGCCCAGCCAGCGCAGTGGTGCGAGACCCCAACCCAACCAGGGCTGGTGCCCAGATCCCCTGAGCCTGGGGCTGCCAGAGGGCGGTAGGAACCCTCGCCACCCTCCTCCTCCTCCCTCGTCCCTCTGGTTTGGGATGGGGAAGTGGAAACTGTGGGGCAGCATGAGAGCTGCAGCCAGCTGAGTGGTGGCACTGGGCACACAGTCTGTGTTTTACCGGGGATTAATGGTCTTTGGTGCTTGTGCCCCAATGAACTTCCACCCAGAAAATAAGTATTTGTACCTGGCAGCAACAGGTTTAATCAAAACCAAGCTTTAATAGCATTTTGTTTGTTTGTTTGTGCCCAGCTGAAACATTGAAATTCGAAACATTGCAGATGCAGCCAACTCTCCCACCGCAGCTCTCCAGAAGGTTAACTTTGGACTGGGATGATAACAAATTATCTGCTAAACACACATGTGAAGGGAGCTTAATGCCAGCATGTTTGACTTGTCTTTAGCTGCTCCTACTCTAATTTTGTCTGACTTTTTTTTCCCACTCGATACCTTTTGCTCTTTTAAGCCTGTAAACCAGGGAAAGGGTAGCAGTGCCTTTATCCTAAGATGGAGCGTGACCTCCTGCTTAAAAACAAGGGCTGGCTTTATTTATCCCAAAGCTGGGCTTGGGGAATAACAGAAATGTTTGTTGCCCACAAAAGACTGGCTTATCAGCTATTATTAGAGCAGGGATGATAATTCAGAAGGAGCAGCTTATTAGGCACATTTAACCCCATTCTCTGTTTATGGAAGACCTGCGATTTGTTTAGATGGTAACTGTGGTTGTTGCAAGGATTTTCTTCTGAGGCTGTTTGGAGACGGAGCGTGCACGCGCCCCGTGCCTGTGCCGGCGTGCATGCCATGGGCTGTTGTGCCGCCGTGGCGGGTAGGTGGGTAGGTTGGTAGGTCAAAAGACATTTCATGGGGCACCTGCCCGGGTGAGGAAGCAGTTCTGGCTTGCAAATAAGACTCATTAAACTGCTTTATGCAACTTCTCCTGCCTGTACAGCTCAGCCACTAGAGTTTCTGTAAACGAAACACAAAAAACACATGAAGAAAGCAGAACTGAATTTGCCAGTGAGAGCTAGTTTTGACGGACACTTTGCAGTGTTTACCCAAACTTATCCCTGGTAACGTGGACATGGAAGGCAAGACTTGGGGTCTGTAAATGTGTTTTCTCCGTCACAACAGCCTTCTTGCTGCTCACCGTGGCAGACAACACTATCTCCTGGAGTCCGGCTATGCAGCCGGCCATGTGGCACCACCAGCGCTGAGGGTGTTTAGTGCGGGGGCTGTGGGTGAAGAGGAGAGCAGGGACCTGTGGAGCGGGAGAGGCCACGGGCAGAGCAGGCAGAGCATTCCAGCAGGGCAAAGGCAGGAGAAGAGTGCAGCCGAGCGGGGGACGCGGCAGCAGGCAGATCCCTGATGAAGCAGCAGCCACTTCCCAGGGAAAAGCCGCCTGCATCCCGCTCCGACCCTCGCTGCTGGTAGGGCATGAAATCCCAGCCTCTGCGGCAGCAAAAGGCAAAGTCCCAAAAGCCTGTACTGGGGCCAGGACTGCCTCCAGCTTCCAGTGTACTTTGGCGGTGCTGGACTTAGGCCTGCCTGTGTTTGCGCAGCAAAGGGACCTGACCCACTTCAGACGGAGCCGGCTCCAGGTGAGCCTTTGGGACGGGCTCTGGCCAGCACCCAGGGCCCCACCGCCTCCTCTGCCTGCTTGGCTGGCCACGGGTGTTGCTCCCTGCTCCCTCCTTCCCAGGGCTGGGAATGATGCTGAGCTGGGCCCTGGGAAGGAGCCGAGCCCACGGGCTCCCCCAGCTCTGCCCGCGAGCGGAGGCTGCTCCTCAGCAGCAGCAGGCCTGGGTCGGGGCACGCAGCGGCTGCGAGCTCCTCTCCGGGGATCTTTCCTCCAAACAAGCACGGTCGAACAAAGCCGGGGGGGACGGAGGCTTTCCTGACATTGTCAGTCCTGGCTCTTTGGGAACGGAACAAGTGGGGTTTTGGAACAAGCAGCACAAATGTGTATTTACACGTGCACACAATAGGTTGTGTGCTCCCCAGCGCTGAATGGGAGCAAACTGCAGCCGTCCTGCTGCCAGGTCCTGCCAGCAAGGGAAGGACTGAGACAGCAGCACCGATAAGCGCAGCCACGCAGAAACTGCCAGCGTGCAGACCTCTGCATTTGCTTTCCTTTGCCCCGTGCTTTCCTCCATGCGGCTGGTGGGGGTTGTGAGCAAATGGCAGGGTATTTAAAAAATGCACCTGCATTAGAGCAGCCTGACCGCTCCTCTGAGCTCTGCTCTACTCTCCTCCATGCCCAGTAACCTCGGAGCAGAGCAGTGCTCAACACCAGCGTGCCCTGGGGCACCTCTTGGTGTAGCGGTGCTTGGGACGCTGCCGGGGAAGCAGTGCCTGCAGAGCAGGGGGCAGGCAGCCGCTCCGGCTGGGGTGTTGCTGGCACGGTGTGCCACAGGTGCTGCCTTTCTCTCCCTTTTTGTTCCCTCATGGGCTCTGGGAGGTTATTTCAGGGGGAACTTTCACGTGTCAAGCCAGCCCAGGGAGGGAGAGCAGTGCTGGATGGTCCCAGGCTGCTACCACTCCTGTGGGCAAGAGGCTCTGCAGGGTGCTGGATGGGGGCACCTGGGCAGGGCTGCCAAGGGACAGACACACGGAGTAATGTCTGCCCTGCCTCCCCACGGCCCCACAAGCGGGGTCATGTTTGCTCCGCAGACACAAATGTGTCTCCAGAGGTGAGCACCCAGCCTGAACCATCAGGAGCCCACCCAAGGACTCTGCATCCCCTTTATAGTGCAGGAGAAAGTGAGCACATTCCTGACCTCCTCCCTGCATCTTCTGCCTTTCCTTCTTGACAGTCACCCAGACATGGAGCACCCCGGGCTGGGCGGTCACGGGACTCTGCACCGGTGCTGGCCTAGCAGAGGGAGAGGGCTTGGTGCCTGCTCCAGGAACAGATGGGTGCTCAGTCCCCGGGGGGCTGCACCCACGGAGCCCTGGGTCGGCACACACAGCCCGCTCTGCAGGGGGCTGCCTTCCCCGGCGCCTGCCGGCTGGGTCAGCCTGGTTCTGCCGTGCGCTGGCAGCCAGGGCTTCCCAGGTGGGGTGGCAGGAGCAGGCTCCTTGCGTCCACGACCTGTGTGCTCAAGCCAGGAAATCCCAGCCCTCTGGTACTTGCCAGGCTCCAGGTTTAAAAATACTTAAGGAAAATAATCCTCTAGTCTCATCGAGGCCAAAGCAGTTCTGGGCAGGTTTCAGAACAAATACTGGGGGCTGTGTTTTGTCTGTTCTCGGCAGGCGCTTGGCTCAGTGCACGCTGCCTCTCCGGGGACTCGCACAGCCATGACGTCTCAGTGGCAGCCCTCGGCCACGTCGTGACTTGGGAGGGGAGTGCACGAGGCAAGCCATCCGCTGCGCACCGTGGAGCGGGAGCACTCAGCCTCACCAGCCAGGAGTTGCCCGATGGCAGCTGAAGCCATCCACAGGGTTTGGGAGTGTGATGTTTCATGCCCAGGTCCGTGGCGCTTGCCCTGGTCGGTGCTCACTCCCCGCTTCAGCCTCTTCCTCCATAAGCGATGCCTGGCAGAGCCCTGGAGTCTGCTGGCCCTGCTGCCCTGCCCTGCGGCTCCCTGGACTCTGCACACTCACGTGCCAAAGCACTGAGTGCACTGGGGCTCCCCAGTGACCCCCCCAGTTGGGGAACGCCCAGGGCTGGTGCTCACCAAGGCAGCAGGAAAACCAGCTGCCCCAGTGCAACTGGGCGGTGGGAGCAGGGCACCCGGGGACCACGAGGCATCTCCACAGGCATCAGAGCCAGCTGGACAAGCCCCGTGCCTGGAGGAAGGCAGGCCGCCTGCAATCCTTTTGGCTCTCAGGCTGCCTGCAGTCCTCTCCCTTCCTTTTCAGCCTCTGAGAGTGCCCCAAGCTGCCCGAAGCTGATGCAGGACCAAAAATTTCAAGTACTACAGAGAGGAGCTGGGTTTTGTGCAACATCCCAAGGAAACAGCTGCTACAGACACTGCAAAGAAGGACCAGAGCTGGAGAGCAGCCGTGAGCTCCACCTTATCCCCGCGGTGATGCTATCTGAGATCACTGAAGGTGCCATCCTCCCAGAAGCAGACCAGTCACCAAACCCACCAGCAGTGGGAACCAGTCCTAGAGATATGTCATGTGGAGGAGAGGAGCTGCAGCCTGTCTGAAGACCAAAAGACATGGTCATGAATGCCACCAGCCTCTGACAGCCGGGGATCATGCAAGGCAGGCTATGAAACAAGGTGGAAACGGGTTCGCTGGGCAGGGATACAAGGGAGAGTAAAATGCAGGTGAGGCAGGGTTATCAACACACAAAGTTACTTGGTGCAGAATATGGTTAAAGTATCTGCAAAGCCCCCACCTTTTCCTCCCCACCCCAAGAACAGGAATAGAGTCATTAAAACAGCATGTTCTGGGACAGCGGTGATCCCGCGGGAGAGCTGGACACGGTGAGAAGTACACCCACCGCTGTGGCCTGACCCAGTACCCCTGCCTCTTTCCTCAGGGGTCCCCAGGTCTGCAAGAAAGCTTTACAAGGAAGATAATCCCAGCACCTGTTGTATGTAGCAGAACAGGATCTCGTGCTGGTCAGACAGGTTTGGGTGGCCCCAGCTTGAAGAGGACGGCAGGGCGGCTGGGCTGCAGTTGGGTGTTCATCCACCAGCATCACCCTGAGGGCGGTGCCTCTGTGTTACCTATAGCACATGGTGATGCTCCTTCCCAGCAGTTTGCATGCTTGCGAAGGCATGGGGTGAGATTCGCCTCCAAACAGGGGACTGAGCCCCTCTTGCCAGGGGAGACATCAGCCGCCTCCTCTGCCTGTGTGGAGGCGCTGACAGCACCCGCTACGAATCCTGTAGGATGGGCTGCTTACTTGAGCAGAGGACTGATGCTGCCAAGATGTGCTTGTCAGGCAGCCAGCACTTGGGAAACAAGGAAGGAGAGTGTGGAAGGAACAAGTCACTGCACTGGGAACATATGGGATGGCAATCTGCAGGGAAGGACGGCAGCCCCCACACTCCCAGAGACCCTCCCAAGTCCTCATGGAGCAGCGAATTAGCATTGGAAAGTACACCGAACAGCATCACTTCCCTCTGGCTCCAGGGATAGCAAGGGAGGAGGAACAGAGATACTATCTCCTGCACCAGATAAGCTCCTTGGCTAAAGGTGACACGCTGGTGTACGCTGCAGCACGAGGGGCCCACAGAAAGGAGCCAGAGAGCACTCACCCCAGAAGATGAGGAACAGGCACAGTGCAAGCATCGGGGGAAGACCACAGCATGTGACGTCTCTTAACATTTGCTATCTGGTCTCCATGTGGTCAAGGATCCCTCATTTCTTGGCAAGCTTGCCAAGGAGAGCATCTCCCTCCTGGCAGAGAAGATCAGGCGTGACAGCTGCTGGGATGCAGGCTGGAGCCAGGCATGCAGCACAGAGCAGCCTTGTCTTTCCTGGGCAGGATGCAGAAAAGCCTGGCCAAAGCAAACAGCAGGCAAAGTTCTCCACAGAGCACAGTTATCCTTTCCCCAAGAGTGGGGCAAGCCTACCTGCTCCCACGTGCCTCTGAGTGCCACCACCCCCTCCTCGGCTCCCACTGCCCCCAGGGCTCACGTGGAGGTGGCAGTCATCCTTTGGCACAGCTCCTGGGAGAGGCTACATGAGATTTTCCTTTTTCTGCTGGCCTCGCATCATCTCATGCCTCAAACCACTGCATTTGCCTCACCACTCACTGGTCACACCATGCCCCTGCAACTGATTTTGATAAGAAATTTGCTCCGCTACCGTCAGGTAACATGTATCGGGTGCAATTAGCATGCTGAATGAGTGTAAGAAAAACCTCAACTCCTCTTTACGCTGGTGTGCCGACAGATGCAGGTCTCTGATGCAGCCACTAGTGTCTGGACCCAGTGGACTTGGGACCACTTTGCAGAGGCACGACCTTGCTGAGGGGTGGCCTGTGCCCCCGGGAGGACATGCGTGTGAGCTTCACGGCGGGCGGAGGACAGAGCAGTGAAAGGAGCCCAAACGGGTGAGAAGTATTGACCTAAATGAGCTTAAAGATGACCACAACCGCAAAAGTTCTCTGTGGCATATTAATGGCCATTTTGAACATCTTATCACCACTTTCCTCCTAAGACAGATTATTTTCTAAACAATGACAGAGGCTGTTACACCAACACACCTCCAAACAATGTCACGCCTTTATCATCCGAGGGAGGCAGAGCCCGCACGTTCCCCGAGGGCAGCACTCCTCGCCTTCTCTTCCCCGTCCATTGTCACTGGGTTGCTATGATGGGTAAACTCAAAGCTTGGAAGCTCGGCTGAAGTGAAGTGTGAATCCAAAAGTTCAGAAAACCTTTTCCCCAAGCCTAGTCAGGAAACGAGGATGGATATCTCAAAAGAACAGACTTTCCCAAGAGATTTCCAATAATTCCTGGATTTGGACTCATGTTACCTCTCTTACTAAGCAGGACATGCGTATTCATGACAGATGAGAGGGCTAGACTTTTAGACCTGCTAGAGACATTAATTCCAAGAAAAAACAGAGCTAGTGATTACATTTTATGATTACTACAGGTCCTTAGTGTTTACAACAGGACACAGAAAACCTGAACTTGAATTGCTGTGCCGTGGCCTCTCTCGCTGGAAGTAAAATGGTTCAGCTGTACCCGACTTTGAACTCAATTAGTGCCCGCAACAAATGCAGCCAGTAGCAAGACTGCAAGGCTGCTTAGAGTTGCTTTTCAAGGACAGCTTTGTTGCCCAATATCCTGAAACAATATCCTGTTTTCTTCACAAGAAAAAAATTCCTAATGGGATTAATATTAAATCCGTCTTTTAAAGGAGACAAAAATGCAGCGGCACAGAACAGGAAGGACTCCTTTCCACAAGATGGAGAAACAGCAGCAGCAGCAGCGCTGTCCTGCGGCTTCTTGCCTGCCCTTCCAGCCCATCGCTGCTCCGGCAGCTCCCTGCTCACCTGAGCTCTGCCATCCCTGGCCTCTCCCTTTCTGCATTTCTCTAAAGCACAGCCATGCTCGGGGCATCGTAGAGCAGCGCCAGGGAAAGGACACACTCTCCTGCCGTCATACGGCTTCTTTCGACCCAGTGGCGCTGGGTCTCCTCAAAGGAAACTGGAAGGCCGTGTGCCGGCTGGGACCCCCCCGCAGCACCTCCCACCCCCGGCTGGCAGCACTCGGCCCCGGCACTGCAGAGCACTTCACCTCAGATAGGCTGTTAAAGAATGGCAAAAGCTACGCTTGATCCAAAATCACCCCTTTTAATTATTATTCATGTTGTTGTCTAAGCAAAATAGAGTGCAGACCTCTCCCTGTTAGGTCACGCAGGAGCAGAGGTATCAAGAAAACCTCCCACCCACTCGCTCTTTGGTTTACGGTGCCTCGCCTCAGAAGTGGGTGAAGGAGTTTGTTGTAGTCCCTGGTCTTTTATCGAGTGCACCTGGTCCATTAGGTGCCTTGACATGCACAGAGCACACCCGTGCACGCGCCCGCTGCGACGGTGGCGAGCGGTTGTTTCCTTTCGTACGAGAGCGCTCACACCTCCCCTGCAGCTGCTCCCGGCTCCGTCTGCAGAGTGTCACCAGTTTTTTCCCTTCTTTCCCTCTCTTGGCTCCGAGTTGAACTACACAACACTCCTTTCGGCTCTAAAACAAATTAGCGCGTTAGACATGCGACCCAGAAGACAATTAGCGTCATTAGGCTGCGGGAGAGAGCAGCTCAAGGGAAACACGCGCAGGTAACAGTGCTTTTGTGCGGCGCTTGGTACACGTGGGGAAGGAAGAGCGCTGGCTGCACGGCTGCCGCAGGCAGTTCTGCATCTGGAGGGTGAGGAGCTCTGCTTGGGATGGGGACACGCATCCAGCAGGGGCCTGTCCCACACCCCACGGCACCGTACACGCCGAGCCCGGGCCTGTTTTCTCCCGCAAAACCCAGCCACGGGGGGGAATGCCAGCGGCACCCAGCTCTGGGCACCCGGCTGCCGGGCGCAGGGAGCAGCAGCTGCCTGCAGCAGGGCTGCGTGGGGCTGGCTGCGTGGGGCGGGCTGCGTG
>JAVJGI010000038.1:6719974-6732749 GCA_035590275.1 Ibycter americanus | reverse complement strand
CAGCGAAGCCGCGAGCCGGGGGCGTGCGAGGGGAGGCGGGGGGGCGTGGTGCGCGGGCAGGGGGCATCGCTCTTCCTCTGACCCCAAACAGGAGCGGTGTGAGGACACTTCCAAAGAGGCTTTGCCCCAGAAATATTTTGTGGCATTTGCAGCGCTTTATAAATGTGAGCCTCTGTCTTTCTGCTCTGGAGTCCTGCCAGTCCGGGGCTTTTAAAAGCACGGCAATTTGTGCGTTATGTAACTAAAAGTCTTGAAATCTTCCTGTTCCAGGCGCCTCTGGAGAAGGGATAACAGTGCTTGTGCGCAGAACCTAGGAGATGGAGGGGGTTTTCGTCTTGTGCGGGATCTGTTTCGAGGTGATATGGTCCTTGCTGCCTAAGAAGCCTCGATTCCTGGTCTCGCCATTGCTGTGCAGAGGAGGGTTGCTGTAGGCTACCCATTCCTGTGGATTAGACAAGATGTTTACGGGGAGCAGATGTGATACTTGCAGTCATTACTTGGTCTCATCAGTCTTAATTACTGCAAATATGGTTATTTTGTGTCCTAATAGGGCAAACTGTAGCTGGCTGCCTGGCAGCTGTGAATTTGATTTCCAAACACGTCTTACACGTTGCAGCTCTTCCAAAACAGAGCTGTAAATGTCATAACTATGTTCTGGGTGGCTTTTTTTTTTCCTTTTTGTGAAGGGGAGGGAAACTTTCCAATTGAACTGGCTGCCTTACATGTGCTTTTTTTTTTGTTGCCCTCTCTCGTTTGAAACTTCTGTGTTGGGACAAGAAGGAAGTAAGCAAGAAGCCTTAATGCGGTTGAGGGAAGAGTTTTCTAAAACTGGTCTTCCTTAATAAGGATTTTCAATGAGTCAGGGAAAAATGTTGTGGCATGCAGAACTCATCATGTAAACCCTCTGGCGTCAGGCTTTGGGAATCTTGCTTCATGGTCTCAAGCCTTGTTCAGTTCAAGGTTTTTGTCTGTGCCTCACAATGCAAGAGAGGTCATGTCTAACCCACCAAAAGTCTTTTATTTTAGAGAGAGAGAGAGATGCCACCTGAGCACCCGCAGGAGGAGGAATGCTGCTTGCAGGGAAAGAACAAATAGATGAACCAAGCCACAGCAATTTCAGTGCAGTTGAGCTCCTCGAGAGGGGTGGAAGAATGAAGCATGTGTGTGTCTCGGGAGCAGAAGGGAAAAATCCCCAACACCTCATCGACACTCCCCAGCTTTTGCTTAGGATAGCTTTTATTGCCAGTAGTTTTAATTAGTGCTAACAAGTACATTGTATCCCTCGTGGTAGCTTTTACTACCAACACCTGGTAGTTTCATCTTTTTGAAATGTTTTAGACAAATCAGTATAGTTGGATGATGCTTTAAAGTTCATTGAATGCTGTGAAAGCTCAGTATGACTCAAAGCAAGAGGTGGCCGGGAACTCCAGCGTGCAGCTGGTGCGGGGAGGTGATGGTAAGCAAAACCCAGCGTTCATAGCGGCCTTGCGGACGGAGCTGACGGGCAGGTGGGCTGTTCCCATGCCGAGAGGCCGAACATACGTGGTGAGCCTCTGCGGAGCCTGGCACTTCCCTCGCCGCCTGCCGGTGCCAGGCTGGTGCCCGCGGGTGCGTGCCGGCTCTGGGCTGTGCCGCAGGGACCTGCCTGCAGCCGGACCCCACCGACGGGGGCTCGGCGTGGTGTCGGGTGGGCTGCTCGCTGCAGCTGGGGTCCCGGGGGTCCAGGGGACGCAATCGACTCCTCTGGCTCCTGGGCATAGTTCAGCCGTGGACGTGCCCAGGGCAGCGTCTTGTAAATGATTCCTTTGTCAGAGTGGCAGAGTGGCTCGGATCTGCTCGTGATGGTCATGTGTCGTACTGGCCGGCCGGGATGCAGGAAAATACCCTGCCAGTGAAAAAATTGGTGTCTGGGCTGGGCTAAACCAGTCTTAGCGGCTTACAGAAACTGGGCCCCTGTGCTTTGCTTCCTCTCGCCCTGCGCGGGTCCAAGGCATCACCTGAGCGCATCTGGGTGTCGGGTGGCTCTGGCCAACCCGGTGCAGTATCGGGTAACTTTGCCGCCTGTGCCAGGTGGGAGTGGGGGCTCCCCATGGCTCGGGGCCACTGGCTGTGCTTCAGCTGGGACACCTTGGATCCCGGCCTCGGGTGTGCGCCGAAGTGGCAGGGAGCGAGCATGAGCAAGGCGGGCACCCGTGGTACCGCGTGCTGAGGGGACGAGGGGACGTGCCAGGTAGCGGCTGGCATGTCAGCAGCCGTGGATGAGATGGTAATCGTCGGGAGCGTGCTATAAATAGGAGGTTGCACCTCTCTGAGCCAGCATGCTGCTTTGAAGTTGTCGCTGTGCCTGGTGTGACCTGGGGGAGTTCTGGAGAATGCTCTCCTGCTCCAAGGTGGCTTTTTCTTCAAGTGGAAGCCTGAGCAGCAGAGCAGAGAAGTGCAGTGAGGGGTGGGCTCTGACGAAGGAGCGCAATGTCCCCCCCTTGGCTGGTGGTGCTCAGTATGGCCAGGGTGGGTGTCTCTGGCTGCGAGGCCGGGGGGGGCTGTGGGATGTCAGGAAGCATCTTCTAAAATCTGCGGGGGCACACAGCAGTTCTGGGGACTGCAGCGATTCCTGTTGCTTTGCATATTGTAAACCACGCTTGTGAGCAGCTGCTCTGGCTGCATTTCCTCCCTGGGACGGCTTGTGCTGCTCTCTGCTGCCTGAAGCAGCCTTATTTCTTTGAGTAACCACAGCTCCAGGGTGTGATCCAGCTGCGCAGCAGCGCAGCGCAGGCAATGCATGAGCAGCCCAACCCTGCTGGTCTCAGAATTGCTCTAAATCAGCCTAAGGCGATTCCACACTTCAGCAAGCCTGGGTGACATTTCCCTATTCATTTTGTTTTCTAATCCCTTCTGGTTTTGAGCTTTTTAAGGTGAATTGGTTTTACGCCTGGGTGCCAGGTGATGCTGGGGCTGCTCCGGGCAGACCCACCTCCCCTCCCGGGCAGTGCTGGCAGCGAGCAGGAGCCTTCCCCAGTCACTAAATATAGCCGCAGCCTGTGACCGTCAGAGCTGGCCGGGCTGCTGGGTGTGCTGTGACACCTGCCTGCTCTTTCCTCACAGAAATGGAGGCGTCCTGCCTCGTGCGTGTGGACTTACTTCCCTCGGTGCATCTGTATTTAATAACCTGGGTGTGTTGCTCCTGCCCTGGGTGGCCTGGGGCTTCCCGAGGCAGAGCGGTGTGCCGGGGCGGTGCTGGGATCGCTCTCCTGGAGAAGCTGCAGGGCAGGCGAGCCCTGACCAGACCGATCGCTGCCCTGCTCACCCCTCCGCAGGTCCAGCCCCGTGCTGCCTGTAGCCCTCCCTGCTTCATGTCGCCTGCCATTTTCAGCTTGGGATGGGGTATCGTGTCTTAAGTTTGTTGCTTGTGGGTACCTGCTGGCCAAGGCTCTTCAAGGCCAGCCACAACCGGAGCGTGTGTTTTGGGACAGCCTTACCAGGCCAGTGCACTGGTGAGCCCCGAGCACTCACTCCGGGGTCAGCTCTCCCGGAGGTGGTCTGGGGCACCGCTGCCATGCCAGTCGTCCTGGCAGGGCTCAAGCCGTGCCATTGCGGCCCAGGGAGCAGGGCTGCAGCTGTCTGCTTTCGGCTGAGGCAATGCTTTGTCCTTTGCAGGTCTCTGAACCCCAACTGAGTCATTGCCAACTTGGTTCAAGATGCCACCGGCCGTCGGAGGCCCTGTGGGATACACTCCTCCTGAAGGAGGATGGGGATGGGCCGTGGTCATCGGAGCCTTCATCTCCATTGGGTTTTCCTATGCCTTCCCCAAATCCATCACAGTGTTCTTCAAAGAGATTGAGGTCATCTTCAATGCGTCCAGCAGCAAAGTCTCGTGGATCTCCTCCATCATGCTGGCCGTTATGTATGCAGGAGGTAAGTGGACCGGAGGCAGCAGTACACATGCTTGTGCATCATAGTATGGGATGCAGCTCTCCTGCTGGGTCTGATTCACGTCTTGCTGTAGTGATGACAACCAAAATGTTGCTAAAAGTTGGAATTCTTTCCTTATGTGAGAGCAAAACTTGCCTTAGCAAGTTTGCATGAAGGAGGTTACTCAAAGAGTTCTATTTAATGCCCAGAATGCAAAAACCGGGTTAATCTGTCCTCCTCTGCAAAGCTGTAAGTAAAATCTTTCCGGGGAATTACGACTTGTGTAATTTTGCCCTTGTCCTTGTTACAGTGCGCTGCAGATGCTGTATCTGCTTCCAGCTCCTACCCAAAGGCCAGGGAAGCTGCTTTGCCAGGCATACTCGGCTCACAGGGTCTTTTAGATAAGACACCAGGGTTTTTTATTATTTATTATTATTGATTTTTTTTTTAATCCAACAAACAGTGACTGTATCTAGGGATCTGTCCCCAGTTTCTAGTCAGCTCCAATGGCTCAGCTGTGCTCTGGAGTGTAGTGAAACCTGGCACTGCCTGTTCTTCCTCAGTGGTGCTGAGCCGCGCCGTAGGCAGTTTGTGCTGTTTGAGGGTGGCAGTGTGTGCTGGAAGCACAGACACATGAGCAGAATAAAGGAAAACTACTTAAATTGAAGCAACTCCCCTCCCCCATCCTCAAGAAACCGCTTCTTGGAGTCTTTTTAATCCCCAAGCTGTGTGCTTTATGCCTGTCTCTAACTGGCGAGGTGCAGGCAGAGTGCTCCCTGCGGGGCGGTGCGCTCCCGGCCCTCGCCTCGCCGCTCTCCAAACCCTGGTGTCTCATACCCGCTTGCAAACACAGCTTTGCACTGGGTCGCTCGGCTGAAAGAAACTCTTATTGGGAGCCTGCTGTTGTGTCCACTTCAGAGGCAGATCGGAGCTTGTACTGCTGCCATCCCCAGCTGGCAAACTGCCCGCGTCCTTGTTGCATTTGTGCATCGAAAGGAGCTGACGTCAGCACCCAGCTGAACACGAGTCTTTTCCTTTGGGGGAACAGGCTCTGCTTTGTCTTCGCTCAGCTAGCGAAGCGACCAGCACATTTCCCTGCTCCGATGTTATAACAAGCTTGTAAACCGTGTAACTGCTTTAATGAGACTCAATCTGGGCCATTCCTCCTCTCCTAATAGCTCAGAGCTGGTTCCTCTGGGCACCCTGGGGGCGGCACTGCCTGGAGGCAGTGGTGAGAGCTCCCTCCTCCAGTCCCAGGCTTGTCCCCCTCCCTCCATGCTGACACTGTCCCTCCTGCTCCCCTTGAACTGTTGCCATTAAATCCCAGCAGCTTGCCAGTCTTGAACCGCTTGCCCGTAAGCCGGTGGTAGGGATGCTGAAGGTACCCCAGACCTGCCCAGGTACATCCCCGGCTGTCAGAGCACAGGAACATGCCACTGCCCCACTTGCTTGTTCCAGGGCTCCTTCAACCTGAGCCCCTGGACCCTTTGCAGGGTCTGAATTGCGCTGGAGGGGTCACAATACTGCATCCTATTCTCCCTGCCCCCAGGGCACCTTCCTTCGGGAGCTGTGCGCTTGCTTGGAGGCAAAAAAAAGTAGCTCGTGCTCTGGCAAAGGGTGCTGGGCTGATGGTGTCTTGCAGAGCTGGGGTAGCTCCTGTCCTGGGCAGGGCTGGGGGTGGTGGAGCAGCACGTCCTGCAGCCCCATGCAGTCACCATCAGGGTATGTGGATGTAACGATCTCAGCTCCCTGTTCGGGTCGGGGAAGACTCTGGTTCTGTTAGTTACTTTTTTCACAGCAGGAATAATCAAAACAGATCAACTAACTTTTGGTCAGAAATGCTTCATGTGAATCTAGAAAATCAGAGCGGGTGTAAATTTTTTTGTTTTGTTTTAATTAAAAAATAAAAAAAAAAGGGGGAATTGCCATCAGGGTACAGTGCCCAGCTGGGTGGCTTCCTGCTAGCTGCCCTTGGAGCCTGCTGCTCCAGGCTGGGCTTCCCGGAGGAAAGGCCACTGCTGCCTTTAGACTCTGGCCAGGGGCATCACGTTTGCTGAGTTCAAGGTACAGGTTTTGCAAAGTGCTGAGTGCTCTCTGAGGAAGCGTGTGGGGCTGTGGGTGATGTGGCAGCCCCCGGGTGCTGCTGCCTCTCCTGGGACAGGGGCCATGGCCCCTTCCCAACTGCTGGTGGCATCAGGTTGGAGCTGCTGGCGTGGGCTGCTCTGGCTGGCACATAGGCCAGCGGAGAGCTGGCCACCGGCTGTGGAAAGCAGGGTGCTGCGGGGCTCCTGTGACCTTCTCCAGGCTTTGTTTAAACTGCAAAAAGGTCAAGTAGCATCTGAGGACCCATGAATAACATGTTGACAACCTTGCTATCTGTTAATGGCAAAACTAGATCTGTTAATATTCAATGGATGTTCATTCAGTTTATTTAAATACATTTTAGTATCTGTAGAGCATGCTTTGCAGTATCTAATCACTGTTTGCTTTGGATTAAAGCTCCTGATAATGAAGCACTTAAGGCGGGTGTGCAGAGCAATTGGGCTCTTCCTGCCTTAGGGGTAGCAGTGAAAACAGAAGCACCCCTTTTCCCTGCACCGCCCCTCCCGCGAGCCCTCGGGAAGCTTTGCCTGCACCCCTCGAAGCTGTTTCTTCACAGCTTTGTCTGATCAAGGCCAGAAACCTCTTGCTGGAGACGGGCAGTTGCTGTGCACTTGCTTGGCTGCCAAGACCCCAGCACTGTGCGGGGTGGGTGGCTTCACCCCATCCCGGACCCCTGTCTCTGGGGGGCTGCTGGTGCCTGGCAGCTCCAGGTGTAGCCAACAGAAGGCAGCTTGCTTGGAGAAGTCTCAGCTTTCTGTGCTCCAACCAGGTGTCACTCTGTTATCTCCAGCTGCCTCCAAACCTCCTGTCCTTTCCCCATCCCCCAGTTCCCTGGCTGGGTGAAGTGTCACTGTGCGAAAGCTCAGAAGCCTGGGCAGTACACCTCCAGCGTGCTTGCCTGCGTCTGTCTTGTCTCTCCTGCAAGCATCACTCATCTCTGGGCCTGTCTCCTTCCCTCCCTAGGTCCCATCAGCAGCATCCTGGTGAACAAATACGGTAGCCGGCCCATCATGATCGCCGGCGGCTGCCTCTCAGGCTGCGGGCTGATCGCGGCTTCTTTCTGCAACACAGTGGAGGAGCTCTACTTCTGCGTCGGGGTTGTAGGGGGTAAGTGACGGCTCTGCCCCACCAGGGCTGCAGCAGAGGTAAGACCTCTCCTGAGGCAGCAAGAGGAGCATCTTCAACCCAGTAATTATTAGGGAATATTTATGATGAATTTGCATAAATCCTGATTCCTGTTACATATGGGGTGGTCCAGGCGACGCAACATCGGGAGACTGTACTAGTGACTGTATGTGGGACTGGTACTTGGTCCTGGCCATAGAGAGTGTCTGTTCTGCCCCGGGTTAGCGCTGTGCCCCGATGGTCTCCTGGCCCCCAAGCTCCTACGTGCGGCTTCACTGCTGCCCCAGTGCTTCCTCCCCGGCTGGCAGCGGTGCCCAGCGTCGCTCGTGCGATGGGGAAGCCAATGCAGCTGGAACGGAGCTGTGAGACCCCCTGCACTGCAACCCCACTTGTCCCATCACCCCTTCTGCCAGTGCTGCTGGCTCGGGGGGGTGGTGGAGCTCTGAGCTCCTCGTTTCTCCTCTTCTTCAGGGCTTGGCCTCGCGTTTAACTTGAACCCAGCCCTGACGATGATCGGCAAGTACTTCTTCAAGAAGCGTCCCCTGGCTAATGGGCTGGCAATGGCGGGCAGCCCCGTGTTCCTCTCCACCCTGGCACCTGTAAACCAGCTCTTCTTCGGCATATTTGGCTGGCGTGGCAGCTTCCTCATCCTCGGTGGTCTCTTGCTGAACTGCTGTGTGGCCGGATCCCTGATGCGGCCCATAGGTCCCAAGCCAGACCAGCTGAAGAAAGAGGCCACTAAGGAGGTGCTGCAGGAAGCTGGGAAGGCGGTGAAAAAGGATGATGGTGACACCAGCGCAGACCTCATTGGCGGGAAGACCAAGAAACAGAAGAGCACGCTCTTCCAGACGATCAACAAGTTCTTGGACCTGTCCCTGTTCACGCACAGGGGCTTCCTGCTCTACCTGTCGGGCAATGTGATCATGTTCTTCGGGCTCTTCACTCCCTTGGTCTTCCTCAGCAATTACGCGAAGAGCAAGAAGATTGCTAATGAGTCTGCAGCCTTCCTGCTCTCCATCCTGGCCTTTGTAGACATGGTGGCCAGACCTTCCATGGGACTGGTGGCAAACACCAAGTGGATCAGACCCAGAGTCCAGTATTTCTTTGCCATCTCTGTGATCTACAACGGAGTGTGCCACCTCTTGGCCCCCATGTCCACTACCTACGCCGGCTTCTGCATCTATGCTGGCTTCTTTGGCTTTGCCTTTGGCTGGCTGAGCTCAGTCCTGTTTGAGACCCTGATGGACCTGGTGGGAGCACAGCGGTTCTCCAGTGCTGTCGGCCTGGTGACCATCGTGGAGTGCTGCCCTGTGCTTCTGGGACCCCCCCTGCTAGGTAGGGTGTGCTGTGCCCGGGGGGCTCTGCTTGGCCTCGTGGGGTGGTGGTGGGTCCCCCCTGAGTCGTGGGCAGCCCTTGGCACTGGGATGGGGGTGAGGGGGGGAGCACTGACCCTGAGGTTGCCCTGGCATCTGAGGGATGGCTGGAGAAGTGGGGGGTGAGCCCTGGCATGGGGGTGGGGAGCAGGGGCTGGAGGAATAGAGGCATGAAGCTCAGGGTGATGGGTTTGGGCTGCTCTTGGGAACATCTCCACAACCTGGAGTGGTTCTGGGGATATCTGGCTAAGCTGCCCCCTCTCTGTCCCTCAGGGAAACTCAATGACATGTACGGTGACTACAAGTACACATACTGGGCTTGTGGGATTATCCTCATCGTGTCTGGGATCTACCTCTTCATCGGGATGGGCATTAACTACCGTCTGGTGGCAAAGGAGCAGAAGGCGGAGGAGAAGGCGAGGAACGAAGGGAAGGAAGAGGAGACCAACGTCGACGACGCTGAGAAGCAGAAGGAGGCAAACAACGACGTGGCCCCCTCGCCTCAGAAGAGCGCGGAGGATGGTGTCAAAGAGGAGGAGAGCCACATGTGAGGGACCGGTCTCAATCCCGGAGTGTCGGGGAAGTGCTGCTGCCCTGGCGCGGCGGCTGGGGCAGTGCTCCGCTGGCGCTGGGTGGCTGTGAGAAGTGTTTAAACCAGGTGTTCATTTTTAACCGGGCTCTGAATTGTCTTTCCATCTGTGTTCAACAAAGGTAACAGGGCTACACACACAGTATCCTCGTGTACCGGGGGGCAGGGGGGCTTTTTATAGTCTGGCTTTTTAACAGTAACATGAATGTACTAATATGTGCCTTACAGCCTTCGTATCTAGCTGAATTTGGACAAGCCTTAACTAAACCATGCTTTAGCCCTGTATTCTGCTCGGGGTGGGGTGGGGTGGGGGGCGGGGGTATGTGTATGTGTGTGTTTTGGGGGAGTTTTGTTAAAAAGCCATAAAAAGCAGGATACTGGATTTGTTGAAGCACGATGGGCTTCAGGGCCAGCCCTGGATGAATACTGCTTCACACGCTTCTTACCGCAGGCCCTCTGCGGAGGGGGGGGTCCGGGCGCGGGGCAGGGTGGGCTTCAGCTCCTGTGCCTGGTGCCTCCTGGCTCTGTAGGTGGTCTTTAGGTATGTTTTGAAAACACTTTAGCTACTGTAGTTCTTTAAAATCTCTCTTCTTGTAGCTGTGCTCTCACGGGATACTTAGGTTGGAGAAGGATGGCTGCGGTTCGTGTCGGGCAGTGTTGTCCGCCCCGGGGCTGCAGCCGCCCCTGCAGCTGAGCCCTCCGTAGGGAGGGCTGGGGTCCCCCCCCTTGCCCCCTGACTCTGCCCTGGCAGTGCCTCTTCTCAGCCCAGCACTGGGTGATGTGAAACGGGTGTGAACGCTGGGGGCTCAGCTGGCGGTGCTGGATTGGGGTGCTGGCCCCAGTCCTGCCGTGGGGCTGCACTGCCCTGCCCCCCCATGGGGTGGGTTTCCCCCAGAGCATCCCTGCGCTGATCCATCCCACCCAGCCAGGTGTTGTGGGTGCCTGACCCTGGGCAGAGTGGAGGGGCTGGGTGGGGCGGGTGAGCTGGTACATCCCTGAGACAGACCTGCTGCTTTCGCTCTTTTATCTGTTAGAAACCTCTTTTACTTGCTTCTGTTCAACGGAGATCTTAAGGCGGTGAATGCCTAACCACTCAATCTAGGACATGTAAGGGGGAGGAAAGAATTTGTACGTATTTATTTTTTATTTTTTAGTGCTGGAAAATATCTCAACGTACGTGGAGCAGGTTAATGGCTCTCAAGTTCTAGGAAATGTTGATCAGAAATCATGTAAGAGGCTGAGTTTTTTCAAATAAACTTTTTTTTTTTTTTACAATTTACCCATCAAATGTGGAACTTCTTTCCTAGGACCACACTTCTGTGTGATATGTATTATAGGGTCTGTTTTGGGGAGAGGTGCGTGGGGCTGTGGCAGAGCCTGGGTTTCCACCCGCTGCTGCAGCACCCCAAGGCTCCCACTGAGCGGGTCCTGCCAGCTGTGGAAGCTGGTCCCCACCCGGCAAGGGTGAGACGCCCCTTTCCCACCTCCTCAGCCACAAGAGGAGGCTTTGGTTGGGGTTTGGGGTGGCCATGGCCAAGTGTCCCCATGCACTCTGGTTGTGGAGACATTTCTGTTCCCCTGCCCTTCGTTACAGGATGCCGGTGAAAGCCTTGAGGTCCCTCTCTATGGCGAGGGGGATGGGCACACACTGAAATGGCTGTTCCACGAGTGATGGGCAGACAGGCTCCCCTGCCGTGCTACCTCCCCCCAGGCTGAGCAGGGCTGTGCTCCCACCTGTGGCCCTGGCACTGACGGTGGCTGAAACCAAACGAGGGGGTAAACCAGGGTCTCTCTGCTGGGGTTGCCCTGGGGTCCCTGGCAGGGCCAGCCCCTGCTCTGCAGCTGCTCTCCTTGCACTCCCTCAGCTGCAGGGCTGCTTGGGGCTCTGTTTCAGTCTAAATCTCACAGAAAGCAGGCCAGGGTGTGGTTTCTTTTTTCATACTGTAGAACATAAAGCCAACAGAGTATTTTGTACGAAAGAATTTTGTTACACAATGCTGAGCTGTGATACTGTAAAGCCAAGTAACTGTATTTTCATAAATGATGTGTCTACCGTAGCTACAGTAACAGATTCGCGTCACAATGAACCAACCCTGAGGAGCTGCCCGTCATCCCTGTTTCTCCGGACAAGCTGCCAGCCCTGCCTGCTCCCCTCCATGTCTGGGGTGGTCCCCATGGGGGCTCAGTCACATGCGTGGGGGGCTGTAGGAGGGGGCTTGGGTATTCTTGGCTGGTGGCCATCCAGCACTGACGATGCCTGTGCTGAGAGGAGCATCTGCCATCCTCTGCAGCTCAGCTTCTGCTCTGCTGGTGCCCAGCCTCCCTGGCTGGGGGGTCCTGCCTGCCCCGTGTTCCGCTACCCCTGCAGCTGACACGGGCGTTACCGTAACCAGCGCTGCCTGGGAGAGACTTGCGCAGCTGGGGCAGGGTGCCAGCCCTTCTTCTAAGGAAAAAAATGTTTAAATAATTTCCTGCTGCTTGAACTTGGCTGGCTGGGAACACTTTCCTAGTAAATCCTTGATTGTTTTCCAAGGGTGGCCTCCGTGCGCTGTCCCCTCTGCTGTGCTGTCTGGAGCTGGGCGTCAGCCCTGCCTTGGCTCCAGGACCTCCTGTGGGACTGCTCCTGGAATCCGCTGTCGTGGAAGTGCAGGTGAAGGAGGAAGGGAGGCGGGTGTGTTCAGGATGAGAATCTTGCCCTTGCTCTTGGGCTACGGAGTGACTCAGTCTAGCAGTCATATAATTGCTCTGCTTGTAAGGGCAGAGCGCCGGGGCCCGCGCTGCGTGCCGTGGTGGGGCTGGCACCCCGGCGAGGTGCGGACTCTGCCCTGCAGCAAGCCTCTCCCACGCAGCATGGCTGGGCAGGGGCTGTCTGTGCCCGGCCCTCCCTGCCGGCTCGGCTCGCAGAGGCAGCAGGGCTATATTTAGCCAGCAAAGGTATCTGCAGCGCTGGGAAGTACGAGAGCGGTGCTCAGCTCCTGGAGCCCCTCACTATCACCTACCCGTAAAACAGGAGCTAAAATAAGCCACAGGGCATGGCACAACTGGCGGGAGCGCTGGCTTTTGCCGTGGTGGTGGGTGAGCGGGTGCTGGATGCTCAAACCAGCCCTTGGTGCCTTCGGGGAGGTGCCGCTCTGCGGAAGCCCGTGTCGCAGGGACACCCAGTGGGCTGAGCCCCCGGGGCTGCTTCGCCAGAGCAGGCTGGCAACTGCTGAGACCATGCCTCTGCAGAGGGCCACGGGAAGCCCGTGGGGACGTGGGCACCCCTGGTCCCCAAGCCAAGAGGTGCCGGTGGCAGTGGGCGAGCAGCGCGGGCACCGCCGGCCAGCCCCCCCTGAGCGATCGCACAGATTTCCTTTGCGCGCTCCGCCAGGCCGCCTTCCTTCCTCCTGGGGGGTAGCAAAATAAAATTCTCTTCATAGCAGGCGGAATTGAGGAAATACTTGGGAGCTAATTCCCGTGCAGTTTGTTTTCCCAAACATCTGAGGTCGCCGGCCAGAAATGCTCGGCAGTGGCGGAGGGGGGGCTTGGGGGCTCCCAGAGGAGCAGGCGGTCGCTCCAGCCGCCGTCCGGGAACTGCTGCTGGCTGCTGAGCACCGGCGACAGCCCCGGCCGGCTGCTGGGGTGAGCCCGGCCGACCCAGGCTGCGGGATGCCCTCCTTCCTGCCCCTCGTCCCTG
>JAVJGI010000038.1:6696039-6710297 GCA_035590275.1 Ibycter americanus | reverse complement strand
ATCACAGCCAAAACACAGCACAGCACCAACTACTAAGAAGAAAATTAACTCCATCCCAGCTGAAACCACGACACCCAGGTCCCACGCCCAGAGAAGTGTTAAAGCGCAGTCGTGTCTGAGGGTCTTCTAGCTGGTGCGTACGAGGACGAAATGCTTGTGGGGAAGAGAGGAGGAGGATGGAGAAGAAAGAGCAGCTGAAGGTGCTGGAGAAACTCCAGGTGATGGTTGTGTGATGCAGCAGCATGGCTGCTGCAGGAAACAGAGGAGTAAAGACAACACGGCCGCATTGCTTATGCCTACAAATTCTCCAGCATCATCATGCATGCTTTCACGGTAAATTTACATAAATAAGGCTTAGGATGACAAGCGAAGGAGCATAACCAGGAACTGCTGTCCTGGCTCAGGACATAAGCAAAGCAGGGTGGAGAAAGCTGGCACCTCTTGTCTTCTGCCTAGTCCTTAATGAGAAAGAATCATTTGCATTTTTTAAAAATCATTTGCTAAATCAACATCACTTTCATGCACACATGTGTCCGTGTATGGGAGCACAAGGCTGGCCATCACACACTGTCCTACCTTGGTGTGTCTGTGGCCACTGTTCAAATGCCAGTCAGGCGAACTGAATGGGAGTAATTTTTAAATAATAAGAAAAGTTGTAAGGAAATGGTATCAGTATTTAACTTTAATTGGCTTATGTGGGGCTCAGATTCCCAAAGTAGCAGATTTTTAGTACCAGCAGCATTTTTATGGGCTTAAATGCGAGACCAAAGAACTGTTATGTATTTTAGGCAATCAACAGACTACTTTTTCCAAAGTTAATTTGAAATGTAAATCCATATAGTGGTTTGTTACGCACTAATCCAGCTGTGTGAGCATAAAGCTCCCTGCAACATAAGTTGCTCACTTACTACGTTATAATGCTTTCATTTTAACCTTTGCAGAGGCAGTGAATTGTCCTGTTCCTCTGTCGGGCCAGGTCAGAGGGCACATCCTGATGCTGGTGCTGGAGTGGTGGGATGCCATGGGCTGGCGGGATGCTGCACGTGCCTCTGCCACATCCCACAGGAAAGGCAGCTTCCCCAGGCGAGCAGGGTGCTGGGCACTGCTCGGAGTGCCGCAGGGATAACACCTTGATCCCAGCATGGCACACTGACTCCCTGTCTCAAATAAAGACCTGCTCCCAAACCAGTTCCGAACAGTGAGACATACATAAAATCCAATTAAAAATATTCCAGCTTTGTTTTTACTCTCGGTGACTTGTCAGTTTAGCAAACAATGGTGCTTATAACCATTAATCATCTGGGCTCAATTTGTGCCGGCTGACTCATTTACCTCCCGAGCAGGCAGGCCTGCAATACCTTCATTGTGTGTTTAACTTTACAAATAATTTATCAAACACAACACCCAATTAAATTGCCCTTCTGTATCCATTAACCATCATATTGATCTTCTTTTTGCTACCTTCACCACTAGCTGTGGGCCTTGGGTTTGTTTAATATCATAAATATTATTGCAGCTCTCCCTGAAATCCTGCTGATGAGCCTGCGCCTGCACTGAGCATCGTTTGGGTTTGCTCCGCACTGCCTGGCCTCTGCTGTACAGGACATTCCCCTCTCCATCCTTCCCTGGGATGAAATCTCAGCTGCTGGTGAGGGTTCTGCTGCCAAAAGGGTGAGAGGAGGTGCAGAAATGTGAGATGTCTCACCAGTCAAATCCAAATCTCTTCAGTGCATGAGGGTGTGAGTGCTCGGGCACCGGGGATGTGCCTGCAGCTGGGCTTAGTGGTCGTGGCTGTCCAGTGCCTGTACAATGACGTGGGGTCTCGAAACATTTCCAAACAATTCCAAGCTCCAGAAATGCTGCAAAGCATGTAAATAGCTGCATGGTTTATCTTAGCGCAGGGTTAAACGGCAAAAAAAAGGAAGAATTAAGTGACTTGCCCTAGGCTACCTAACACATTAAGGGGAGGCTTGAGATTAGAAGCCAGGTGTCCTCAGTCGCTCTCCTCTGCCCTCATCACCAGGTAAGACACCTTCTTTAGTCTTTCTTTGTATCTATGAATCTCAGTTTAATTAGCTTTATCTCCATATACCTGCTTTGTCTCTTTTCCTGCACCTGTGAGACTGATCTCCTGCCGTACTTCTGCACCTGGTGTGCTCTTCGCAAAGACCATCCCCTTCAGCCCCTCGAGAGGCAGGCAGCAGATGAATTTACCCTTTGGACTAAGGAATATTCTTCCTAATTCACTGACACACTAAACTATTTAGTCTCTATCCCCCACAGAAACCTTCCGAGTAGGAAGTTTCCATCAAAGCGGGGAAGTTTGTAATCCTGTGCAATTTCATGGCTACTTGGAAATAACACATTAAGGCAAAAATCCCATACTGAGCCAAACTATTTAGGAGTGCTGGGTCAATAGCAAAGATAATTAGATACTAACAACAGAGTTATTCCACATTGTCCTCTGGATTGTATTACAGAAATGCTTTGCATCAAAACTAAGTGGAAGAACGCTGCTTTGTCTTTTTTGCACCCACAAAGCCACAAACTGATTTATTGCTCCTGTCCTCGGAGTCCAGCTTTTCTACCTGTTGTTGGAGCCAGGGGTGCTGGGTGGCCACTCACAGGAGGGATGTACTGAGCTCCTTCTCCCCCCCAGTCCTGGCCATGCTGTGGGAGCGCATGGGTCTCCGTGGGTCCAGCCCTGTGCTGAGCCCACTGGAGACACAGTCTGATATGGTGGGGGACCCGGGGGGGACCACAGAGCAGGCTGGACACAGGCATCCTCTGCCCAGCCTGCAGCCAGCAGTGCTATCAGGGCTCACGCAGAAGAGTCCATGATATCTAAATTAATCACTTTATTTATTTACTTAATTAAATTGGAGTGGTGCCATCAGAGAGTCAGCTGAAAGTGGAATGAAAGTCATAAATAAAACAGAGGTGTCAACTTCGGCAGTGCTCCTGAAGGTGGGCAAGGCAGGTGTTGGGGGGCTGCAGGGCAGCGCAGGGTCCCGGGGCAGCCGGAGACCCTCTGCTGAAGGGGCAAGGCACTCTCCATGGGCAGGCAGGGGCCATCAGGAAGGCTTTTCATCTCCAGGAGTGACAGCCTAGGCGCAAACCCCCAGATCTAGTGTCCCATCCAGAGCTTCTCTGGTGCCAGCAAGTGCCTCCACCTCTGCACATCTCCCCTGGCCACCCAGCCCGACGCCCTCGATGGGGGATTAACCCAGGGCAGTGGAAACTCTTCTGACAGCAGCTCTCCCTCAGCCCTCTCTTTTCTTATGGTCTGCTGCAGGGAATGAAAAATAACCCATGTACATCCCTATTATTTCCACATTAATATTTCCTAATTTAAAGTGCCACAGCACATTAATCTAATGAAAGCATTTAAATCTTCTTCCCTGCCGTGGCCGTCCAGCAGGCTGGGCACACACTGGGTTATTGCCATGACTCCTCTTGCCCGGTGGAGCATCCCTAGCCCCGCAGCGTGGCTGGTGGGCACTATGTTCCCCCGGCTGCCGTGGGCACAGGGCAAGGCAGGGTCCAGGAGGCTTCTGCAGGTACCGGTGAGCGTTTCCCACCTCCCTCCTTGTGCCCTGTCTGGCAAGCGGAGGCAAGGTGGGGTCCCACTCCAGCCTGCAGCCCCCATCCCCAAGGCTACTGGACCACTGGGTTTTGCCGTGTTTCCTCTCCGGATCAGGGCTGCCGCCTTGCAGGGAGAGGGAGCGCGTGGGCCCCTGTCTGCAGGCAAACAGGCTGAAGCCTGGGAAGGAAAGAAAGGTCAAGAAGCTGCTCATACTGACACGGCATGGCACGATGTGATTTGACAGCGCACAAGCTGATGGCTTGTGATGGGAGCAGCAGAAATTGCAGATTCCAGATAACATTTGTGGGCCGAAGTGACATCAGCTTCTGCGCTGGGCTAAGGAGGCAGCTCCCACTTCAGCGCTGGGAAGCAGAGCAGGCAGCCCAGTGCCCCAAAGGGAAGCGAGCACCCACCCTGTGGGGACAGTGTCCCCTCGTCACCATCCTCAGTCACAGCTTCAAGGCTCCAGGTGCTGGGAAGATGAGAGGATCAATACACAGGCATGGAGAACCACATGGGCACCAACAGCTCAGGCTCCCTAGTCCTGGCTGGGAAAAGAGGCCATAGTGATGGGCAGCAACGTAGCCAGCCCCCTCCACCCCCCAGCTTTGGAGCATCACTCAGAGCACCCCCGTGGGTCTGGGAGGTTTGGCTCTCCAGGGCATCAGGTCTGACAGGCAGGAACCTGACCTCACGGGCAGCCCTCCTTGTCAGTGCTGTGCTCCCCCCGCACGAGGCAGCCCCCGGCACTGGGAAGCCATACACGCCGCCCCGGCTTTGCATTCCCAGCACATCCCTGGCTAACGGATAACTGCGGCAGTACTATAATTCCATAATCACTTGCAGAGAGACTGGTTCCTGCCTTCTCATTTAAAATGTCACAGCTTGTGTTTGCTCTTTTATGCTTTGTACTTTAAATGAACTTCTTCTTCCCAGGACCCATTAGCTGGTTTAAAACTTTATAACAATCATTAGGGAGTTGTTCATTGCTAATTGTGCAGTCAGGAATATGCCTGCCAAGCTCCGCCACCGCCTCCCTCCTCCTCCCCTGCTCATTAAGGTGCATTGCTTCTGCCCTGACATCCCGTCCTGCCCAGAGCAGGCAGGCACCGAGGCAGGCAGGGCAGGGCCGGCGCTGCGTGCTGCCCGCTGGGCCATGCAGCCGCAGAGCAGACGCCACAGGGAAAATCGCTTGCTCTCTATTTATAGATGCTTATCAGCAGTTAATGCACAGCTCCCAGCCTGGTCTTGGGGAGTAAAATCAATGCCTTCAATACATTCCCAGGTATCCTGTCAGGGCATCCCCAGCAGACAGAGCTTGTGGAGACAGTGAGTTCTACCACCCTGGGGCTGCCATCTGCAACCTGCTACCTACAAAGGCTTTACAAAAGAGGGAAAGGTTCATTTTTGTGGTAGTGGGGGGAACTGGATGCTACGGCTGCTCCTCAGCCTGGCTGGTGCCTACGAGCCACACGTAGGACTCTGGCCAGGACACGGTGCTGCAGCAGAGAGATGCTGTGCAGAAGGTGGCCTGACTGGCAGAAGGAAGGTGGCTTCCAGAGGTTCTGGCTTCCCCCACGGCATGCACTGAACCCCCCTCTGAAGGCCTGAAAAAAGAGATGTTTCAAAAACGAAACCTGGTTTTTACAATGAAATGTGTAAGCTGCATCCATAATGACTGCAGGGGGATAACATGCTTAATCCTCCCAAGCAAGAGGGAAGATCCGTGCTAATCCACGCTTAGCCCCAGGAGGAGCAGGCAGGAGGGATGCAGGGGGCATTTCGGAGAGCGGCGGAGCCACATAGAGCTCCGTCCTCTGAACGGGGATTAAGGCAGCCTGAAGTGCCAGGGCCGAGCATCGCACCCGGCCCAGGGCTGGGCTGCTGAGGGCAGGGCGCAAGCCTGGACCACACATGTGCTGGAGGGGCTGCAGATGCACCTCTGGACGTGTCGGTCAGCAGTGACCTGAGGTACCATGGCTTGGGGTGGATTTTCCCTCTTTGCCACCCTCCTGAGTCCTGCTTCCCCTGCTCTGGGCTCCCTGGCTTGTTTGTCCTTGGGAAAACTGATTGCACTGAAACCAGCCCTGTTTGCAAGCAAAACAAAAACCCTTCGTTAGCTGGATACTTTTCCACTGCTGCTGTAACCAAATGCCAAGTTAAATAAGTTATATGAACGGTATTTGGTATGGTGACAAGCTGGAGGAGACCTCTGGTGCCCAGAGGATTAATGTCTAATCTTTGTCCTGTATGTGGAGGAGGCGAAGAGCACAGCAGTCAATAATGCACTCAATTTTGTTGCTCATCTCCAGTCTTCTTCACCAGTAATTAGACTGGGAAATGATGAAGTGTGGGGCTGGTGGCATTTGTATGCTGGCTGGCTAGTGGTAATCAGAAAGGAGAAAATACACTTTTAATTGGATTATGCAATCAGAACTGATGAGAGGAAGAAACTTCTTCCTACTGAACAGCAATTTGTTGTTTCTTGAGTGAAGGTTTTGTGCCCCACAATCTCACTTTGTGCCATACCCTTTTAGCAGACTTATTTTCCTACCTTAAAGTCAATTAATTTCCTCTGTGTCCTAATGCATCTGGGGTCCACTTCTGTGTGCTTTTCAGTCAATAGCTTGGGCTTTTCTTTCACCAGGGGACAGCAAAGATTTCAGAAATCACTGACATTTTGAGGCTGGCACTGATGTGACCATATTCATCCACAAAATGAGGACGTGAGACACTTTCAATGTAGGCGCAGGGGGAATTCTGACAAAGAAGCAATTTTGTCCCCATTTCTCCGCACACAGCCCACAGCCGCAGAAGAGCATTAATCTTTCCTGGCCACGTGCCTCCTCGTGCCCCCCGGCGCTGCCCAGCTCTGCTGCCCGTGCAGAGCCTGAGCCCGCTGGGCACTGGGAGAGCTGGAGGAGACGCGGGCTGGGTCGGGCATCGCTGTGGGCAGCGCAGGCATGGGCTGGGGTTGCTCCTCGGAGCTGGGCTGCAGGCAGCGCTGGTTCAGCTGCAAGTTCCTTAGAGATGTCAGCCTGGGAGTTCCTGCTTCACTGTGCAAACCTGATCAATCCAGCTCGTTGAGATGATTGAAGGAGTTAAAAGTGATGAAGGTCAAGTCATTGCTGAGATCCTGAGCAGTGCTGCTTGTTCCACTGCCTGCATCTTTCTCTTTAACCTTCTGTAGCCCTGCCCGGGTCCGTTTCTGTTCCCAATGGTACTCCCCTATTCCTTGTTGCATCCCTAAGATGTGGACATCAGGGTCTGACCGTGCCACCAGCCCTGCAGCAGAACAAGCAGGAGCGATCACAGCTACACTGACACTTGCTCAGGGCAGAGCTTGAAGGACAAGGACAGGAGATTCCCACTTCCTGATGCAACTAAGGGCTGGTGACACTTCGCAGCAAAGTTGTTATTTTCCCAAAGCTTATGTACATTTAATTTGGCTGGTTTTGAGAGCCGGGAAGCACAGGCCTGCACCCCTGCATTGAACATCACCCAGAGCAGCAGGTTTTCCGTGTCGCTGTTCCCCTGGGCCCTGCCGGAAAGGGCAGTGTGGGAGCAGCTCGGTGTCCTTTACAGGGTGATGGTCTTTTTGTCTGTTTTACAATATAAAACAAATGAACAGTCTTGTCCTGTTGGTATCTCCTTGATAATAACTCACGCTGTTCTTGTTTGCCGTGATATTGTTCTAAACCACCATTGCATGATGCTGCCACTGCATGTCACTGTTAAGACAGTGACAAAAAAAGACTGGAGCGAGGTTTAGCCCTGCTGGGGCGTCCACCCGCTGCCTCCCCGCAGGAGCTGCCCCTGCTCCCTGCCCTCTGCTTATCGCAGGCAGCTCATCCATCACACAGGCTGATGGGCAAACCCTGCCGGGGTAGGGACGGAGCAGGATGGAGACGGTGGCTGGCGGCTCTTCCCAAGTGCCTGGGAATTCCTACACGCCGCAGACTCAGCAGATCCGGTGAAGCACATTGTGCAGCGGGTCCAGGGGAGGGGAAACAGCAGAGCCCAGGAGTCCGGTCCTGACCCTGAGAGTTACAACACAGGAAAGACACCATTTACGTACAGCTGGCATCCCTGCAGAATGAAAACCCATTATCCTTGCTGAAACCTTCAGGTCTCAAACCATTTCAGATGTAATTCAGTTTCTTAATGCAAAAGAGAAATGCTCTGCAGGTCCGCAGGGCCGGTGGCAGGGATGCTTCCTGCTGCTGCGCGAGTTAAAAGCCGTGTTTGGAGAGTGGGTTGCCAAAGGGGAAGGAAGTGATGGGGCATGGTGCTACCACCATTCCAAGGGCATCACAACTCCAGAGGCTTTAAATATTTATAATTATTTTTCTCAGCTCTTGAATTATTAAGTGCTGGGTGTGTGGTTTACTCTGCAGTGAATGTGAGCAACCGGACTGTATTTTTTCTGAATGAACTCTGTGCTGATAAGGGTTGCCAGAGATGAATTCTGCACAGCTTGTAAGGTGCATCTCAGAAGGTCTGATCTGTGTCAGAGCTATTAGACCAGCAGCAGCATGTGACCCTGTGGATGCCAGAGCTTTTTCTTCAGTTCCTGGGGCTTAGTTCCAGCTGTGATTAGCACAACCCAAGCAGTGCATTCAGACACAGCCGGCACCACTGGGCTCTTCATTCACTGGGCACAATGCTCCCTCCGGCAGTCTACTGCGTGGGGAAGGGCTCACTTAATGTCACTAACTCCCTCCTCTTCCTCCCTGGGCTTAAGTCTGACCAAGGAGCACTGTTCAACTGGAACTTGCACGCAGGCTGCTCTGCCAGCCTAAGGCCAGACATTAATCGAAGGGAATGACATCATGTAGACAAGACCCAAGGCAAGGAAGGGACTGGGAAATGCCTCATGTAGCCCAGCCTGAGGCTTTGTACACAGACCAGGATGCACAACCCTGCTTAGAAATTGATTTGCAGCCCTGCTGTGATGGAGAAGGCAGGGCGGAGGCAAGCAATAAGGCAGACAGCATAAAGGGTAGCTTAGCTGTAAACTGCCCTCTGTGGTTTTAATTTGCCTTGTATCAGGAGACTGCAGTCCATTACACATTAGCAGTCCTTGCTAAGCCCTGTTGGCCCAAGCCGGCAGGACCACTGCCGGGTACTCAGGCTGGCAGCACCTTCAAGGACCAGATTTAAAAGAGGCCAAGGCTGCAAAAGCCACTGAGCTGCCTAAGGCAGCAGGTACAGGACTGGCCGCAGCGGTGCAGGAAGAGCTGAACTGACAGTCCTGAGGGAATCGCCACTTGCCATTCCCTTCCACGCTTCAAGGCTTACCACAGACAAATAGGGAATATCCTCTTCTGAATTCAGCTGCCACTAGAAAGGGCTCCTCAGCCTCTCTTGGGTGCTACAGATAAGGAAATGGCATGTCCTGCACGCCACGTCCTACACACGGCGCCAGTGGCAGGAAGACAGCTCAACACCATGTGCCAGAATAAGGCCATGCCAGCGGTGGATGGAGCTGCCCGGGCTCTGCAGAGCGGCCGTGGGAGGGAGGAAACCTCTGGGGATCTGCAGGAGGTGCTGGGGAGATGCAGCCCGGGTGCCCTGTTTTGCCAAGGCATCCAGCTGGAAAAGCCTATGCCTTTCAGCGAGTCCTGGCCGAGGTTTCCCTTCATCGCTCCCCCCCACTCCCCTGCCATCCCTGGCACATCTGGGTGGGAGAGGGGCTTCTCCCTTTCACCATCACCTGCCTCACATGAAGAACACTGTCTGAAGGGGCACATGCCCCCGTTGTCCCAGAGCACAGTTTAGCTGAGGATATTCTTCCCTTCCCTCCTGGGCTGGGGACCTGAAAGGTGGAATGAATTTGATATAAATGCCAAGGACCCAGAGTCCGTTTGTTTTAATCTGCTAATATTGTGAAAGCTGAAATTTATGATTATTTTTGCATATATTACTTTGAAATGCAAATTTTAACGACAGCTTAGATATCTGCATAGTCTGTCAGGGTTAAAGGACAAAGGGTAGCTAATAACTTGGAAAAAAAATATCTATTTCCCCATAACACTTTGTACTATCAGGCAATTTCCATATCTGGCCGATTTTCCTAAATCCCCTGGCCCACCAGAACTAGGAGCAAGAACTCTGTTGTACTTGGCTAATAGCGTAGAGAACCGAGCAGCGACTGCTTCTCACTTCAGCCCTCCGGGATTCGCAGCGGATGCTGAGCGCTGCAGTACCAGGCAATTTCCAGGTTTTACTGTTCATCCCCAGGAGTTCTCCCTTTCCTCTCTCCCTTCTCTCCAGTTACCAGGATTACCTTAAGCACCTGGGTTGTCTTTCATTGGTAAGGATGCTTAAACACAGACAGATTTACATGCTCCCAGGTCTCCATCCTGGGCACACGCTCGTCTCCAGTGCACGTCTTCGTAGATGCTGGTGATGCCGACCCAGAATAGTGTTAATTATATAGGGTTACATTGGCAATAACACGTGGTGTATGTTCAGTCCTCCCACCCCCCACATGCGAATGTGATCAATAAACAATCCAGTCATTAGAAATAAAGCTACTCCTATTATCTGCTGATCAATAACTCATTAGTCTTGGACATACCTGCCTTACAGCACCTCTGGAAGGAGAGGAGCTTACAGCAGGCAGACCAAGGGCAGGGGCTGCAGCCCCACATCAGCCCCCCGGCACAGCCTCCCGGTGTTGCAGAGCATCCATCTGCCTGGGGCATGGGCAACTCTCGCTGATATCTGCTTTGCACCAGCTGGGACATGACACCCCCCACACACACCACGGCTCTACTTCTGCAAAACCATCTGTTTGCGGAGCCAAGGGCAATCACAACTTGCCTTTTAAGGGGCTTCACTACACAGCATCTCTCACTACCACACACGAGTGCAAACACAGCCTTGACTCCGCTCCTTATTTCACTGCCCAGTATATCTGCATGTGGGCAGAAATGTCTCACCAGAGGATGCTGCTGGGCAATAGCTGCTCAGTTCTCACTCCCTTTCCCCGCCGGCAGCACAGGTCCCTGCCAGCATGGTGAACATCTCGCACGCTGCTGCTGATTGCTACATTGGCGTGGCTTTAGGCCAACCACAGGGGCCCTCCCGTGGGTTTTCCCAGTCTGTTGACACAGGCAGCATCTCTCAGAGACCAGTGATTTGGGGACGGTGGCCAGGGACCCAGGGCTTGCAGGAGCACAGCCACGGCAGACCTGCTGTGCCCTGCACCTGCCCGCGTTTATATCCATGGTCCTTTCACCTGCACCCCGGTGAGCCTTTGGTGCCCAAGGACAGCCTGATGTTTCTTCAGTCTGGGCCCATATCTATTATTAATGTGCAATTGTAAACAGCTTTTTATTATTGCACACCTCCAACCTCTCAGTCCCCCATGCCCTCCCTCTGCTGCTCCCCACTGCCCCTGACTGGAAATGTTGACAGTAATAAATGGCTGGCAAAGCAATTATACACATTAAGCTGAAAAGTATGAAGACGAGGTCAAAACTATTTTCTTTCTATAATTACATGGAGAGTAAATTCGTTTTGCCAGGAATAAAAGCGACACAGAAGGTCACGGCAAACAGAAGGGAGCCGGGCGGCCAGGCTGCCCCGCTGCACAGCTCCATCATGAGCCGCCTCCGCAGCCGTCGCCGCTGCCTGCACCCCCAGTGAGGCTGGTGCACACCACCCAAACACCGAGCTGCGGGAGAGCCCACACCTAGGCAGTCCTGCCTTGCAAGAGCTTTTTGCTCCTTTTATGGTTCTCCTCCTGTTTTCAGGTCACTTCCTAGCTTCTTAAGTGAGCAGCTGAGCTGGCTGTCCCACTTGTTTGAACATGAGCCAGCCCTGAAATAAGGCTGTTCAGTCTGAAATAAACCCTATTACAGGTTAATAAACCTTGTTACTCTGCTAATGCACCATATCAAAAAAGCTATGAAAATCAACCGCTAGGTATAATGACCTGCTCACTCCCCAGCTGAAGTGTCTTGGCCATTTTATAACTGACTTTATTCTCAGTAGAGGAGGAAAAAGACCTTCATTCCGCAGAGCTGGGATGTTGCCCCCACCCTGCCGCATGCCGACTCCCACCTCCAGGGCCCACAGGTGGCTGGTGCTGCGGGGGGACCCCAGACCCTCACCCACGGCTGCTGCAAGGGATGGGCTGGGGAGCGGAGGTGGCCGGTGCCCATCCAGAGCTGCTCCTCTAATGTGTGATCTCCACCATGGAAAACGCTGACGGTGATGGCATCAAAGGTGAACTTGAGCTTCCAGGACCTGAACAGATTCAATTTTTCCTGGGTATTAACAGTCTCCTGGGAAATAACATGTAACTGGCTTTTCCAGAGCCCTGCAGCACTGGGTTGCCTTTCCACAGATCCCAGCTGCAAGAGCCGGCTCTTCCCACAGCCCGACTGCCTCGAGGGATGCTTCCCTCCGGTACCCACCAACCTTCGCCCACTACCAGTGCCAGTTATCTCACACGGTCCCTGGCCAGGGAACAGATCACCCTGGTATGGAGTGGGGTGGGAGCACCGAGTGAGATGCTCTGGGCGCTGTTAGGATGGGGGTGAGCTGGGCACAAACCCCAGGACCTCGCTTGCACCTCTCCTTGCTCTGGGCACATGGAAAGGTTTCTCTTGAGACATCCTCCTGGCTGGCTCTGAAGTGTCTGGTTTTAGCTGAATAATCACCCGTCTTGCACTAGAAAAGGATTTCCACTCTTTAAAATTAGCTTTGGTGAGTTTTTGCTTTCTTCAAATCAAAGCTCCGAGACAATTAATCACTGCCCAGCTCCTGCCAGTGCATTTAAGTGCTCAGCTTGAAACAGAGATCAGTAACAGGAATTAATCTTTCTGTAACAAGGTCTTCAAAATAACGATCACCGTCCTGCAGCCGTTCTGAAAGAACTGTTCTACCACCATGCAAACAGAGGGGACCCCGCTCCAGATTTCACCGGCAGTGAGGAACGGCAGGGATCGCTCTGCAGATCCCAACAGATCCCGTTCCAGCCCTTCCCCAGGCACCGGGATCAGGTTTGGGGCAGCAGCTGCTCCTCCACGGGAGGAAGAGGTGGAGGAGGGCGGCATTCCCAACCTTTCCAGGCACCTGGTTTGAGCCATGCCCTCACAAGGGCAGAGCAGCAGTCAGGGCATGGCTCCAAGCTTGTCCCCCCAGGACCCCTCGGCTTCGGGAGGGAGGGGAGCCAGGCACAGCGAGGGTGCCACACGCTCCCTCTCCGGCTCCGGCCCCGCCGCTGCTCGGCACGCAGCGGGTGGTGACCTCCTGTTATTCTCACGGAGCATTGGAGTTAACATCTGGCAATATCTAATGAAACTCCAGATTATTGATGACTTCCATGCAACATTTACAGTTAAAGGGCATTTCCCACAGCTGTTTATATTTCAGCAGAGACATGTGCAACCTTTCTCTGAGATCCCCAGAGCCTAACTACGGTAACTGCATTTGATAAGGAAAATTCAAATCAACTCCTTTCCATTTTTCCCCCCTTTCTTTTTTAGTTCACAGACCATGAAGGAAACAGATGGGAGTTGAACAGAGATTGAAAATGACAAAGGAAGTCTAGAGACATTTATTTCCACTCAGAACAAATTAATTAGGATGTCTGGGGACACCTGATTAAAGTTTCTGGCAGAGTAAGGGAGCTGAAGCACCATTCCCTCTCCGTGCAGGGAATGCTTTAGCACACACCATCACCAGAGCCGAGCTGCTGGGGCCAGGGCAGGCAGCGCAGGCAGCACCAGGACCCTGCTGCAGGCAGGGCCAGGCTCGCTGCCCACAGGACAGACCCTGGGAAGCTGCCAGCCACTCTGCCTTCCAAGTTCCCAAAGCACTAAAGACTTCTTTTTTTTTTTTTTTTTCAGGTGCAAGCCCTTCAGCTGGGTTATTCTGGGGTTTTTTTTGCCTGTATTATTTAGAAAGAAAAAAAAAAAAGCTTTCAGGCTTTTCTTTCTTTTCGACATTGGGCTTTCTGTCCTTCTTCCTCCTATTTGTTTTGCAGCACTGTCAAAGGGGAAGAGGAACACCAAGAAATAAAGAAGCACCAGAGCACAAAGCCCTGAAGTCAGAAGCAGTTGAGAGGAAGGCTGTCCTGTAGGTTGGGAATAGCTTGAACAACACGTTTTAATCTCACAAGGCGTTCCACCTCAGTTGATGCCCCTTCCTGTTACCAGCCAATTAAGGCCTTTATTAGGGAGCACATCACTTGGGCTCAGCAGAGCCAGAGCAGTGGCCGGTGCTGCTGTGTTCCCCTGGCTGAGCAGCACCCGTGTGACCCCGGGACCCGCTCCCTCCCCAGCCGCTCCCCTGTGGGGCTGCGCTCCTACCTCCAGGAAAGGCTCTGCTCCGCCCAGGAGGATGCCCAGCTCCACCAGCTGCTGCTGTGCCAAACGCCTCCGGGGAAGTGATACCAGAGACTGGTCTGATTGGGAGCAGAGAGCATAAAATCAGCAGTGAAGGGCTTGTTAATGGGAGTCTCTTTCAACCAGGCACAAAATTCCAGGTTCTGCCCTGCCACAGCGGCAATTGCCAAAGTTTAGGGGGGAAGGTCGGGGATCACAGGAAGGTGAGGTGCCCAGAGGGTTGCAGCTGGGTCTGTATTTCATTCAGCTTTATTTCATGTCCTTTAGGTACTGCCAGGCAATTTCTGCTAATGTGCTTATGGCTCCGA